>CAUYRB010040732.1:0-21746 GCA_963574695.1 Propithecus perrieri | reverse complement strand
AAAATCTCAGTTAAAAATACTTTAAAAATTCTTAACTCGGAAGTTGAGCAGCTCTGGGGGAATAAGGGCAAATATGCTTGTTACGGACTATCCCACACTGAAATCTACCAAAGTTCGTGTTTACTTTGTGTAGATCCATTTATCTGTTTTATTTATTTTTCCCAGTGAAAAGTGTATTTTGATAGAGAGCTTTTCATTTTATAAATACACTACGAGTTACTGGAAAAAAAAAAAAAAAGAAGTGTCAAAGTGAAATGTCAGAGATATCAACTTTCAAAGTTTGTACTTAAGGAAATCGGACATTTCATCCTTAATAACCTAATAGTTGCTTATTCCAAATGAGTAAGCCTCATTTAAAAAAGGAAAATGAGAGCACCTTCTGGACACATATCTGCAGACCTCATGATTTTTGTTTATTTCTAAATGGTTTGGAAAAAATGCATTTTTAATTCAGTCCCACAAATAGTCTTAAAATAACTTTTATTAGAGTTTTAACACAGTCTTTTTTCCCCTTAACTTTTGATTAAAATTCATTTGAAAAGAGTAGATTTTTTGAAAATCATGGAAAAATGAGAATTCTTTCACGTCTGATACGTTGCCAATTGAAGTTAAAAGAGGAAGAAATTACAATGCAAAAAGAGTAGGCTAGTGTATAAAAGCATTTCTATATTTTGAAGTTATTTTAAATTATTTTCTTTAGAAAACAGTTTTATTATTTTGTCTTCCTTTGACCTTTCTTTGTGAATAAGGAATGTATAGAAAAATTGTGAGATCTCCTGCTCCTACTCCAGACAATTAGGCCCCATAACCAATTTTTAGCACACAAAATTCATATTAAGATCCAATTATTATAGTAAGGGAAGGGTACATATCAGTGCATGGTAGGAAGGACTTTTATCCCCTCAGTAGAGAGAGAAGGTAGGTCTCTGACTCTGGACCATAACTCAGTCACGGTAGACCTAAAACTATTTCACAAGAACCACGGCAGGCTCTTAATCACATAATTCCTAGAGAAGTGTAGACTGAGGCAAAGAGGGGAGTGTGCTCCTATTACACATACAGCTTTTGAAATAGCATGCAATAACACAAAAGAGGAGTATTTTAGTGGCATATCATTCTTTGATCCATTCATTCATTTATTCATTCTTCCACTTACCAGGCATTATGCAAATGATGGGATACAAAAGAGACTAAAATACTGCCTCGTGCTCAAAACCATTATCTAGTAATCTAAGAAACAAATTATACTGAGTAAATGAACTATTAAAGCACAATATAATCACAATAAATGGCAAAACAGTAATCATTTCATCCTCTGCCCCATTGCTTAAACTGAACTCCGTATGCTTCAGATGGAATATTTACTTAAAGAATCTTTAAATGAGTCACTGAGTGATTTATCTACATGTCAAAATAAAATAACAAAACCAAAACTAAAAAAAAAATCTATTGAAAATGGAGCTAAATTATCTAATTTATCCAGACTATTTATTTATTCAACTCTAGTTAACCCATACTATCTGCCTATGAAACAGTGACATTAACATCATATTTTTAAGTAACGATCAAACTCCTTCTCAAAAACATTATAAAATATCCACAGGGTAAAATAATTCAATATACTAGCTAATTGTCACAGTTTCCAAAGGTGATCTGTTTAATGCAATACAAAATTGTATTCATTCATTTAAGAGCATTCATTAGATATAATGGCAGATGCAAAGATAAATAAAACATCATTTCTTCAACAGATAATTCCTTTTGTGAATGTGTCTCTATGTCACTTACTGTGTTCGTTAGGTTAACCTTCTGTAACGAGGGCCCCAAAACACAGTGACTACAGAAGTTAGTTTCTCTCTCATGTTACAGTCCGTAGGTAGATGGTCCAAGGCCATAGAGGCAGATCTGCCGTTTTCAACTTACAGCCTCCTACTCAGGTTCAAGTTTCCTCTATCTCTCAGCCATAGAAGGGGAAAGGGACAAGGGGAATTCATGGCCAGTTTTTCAAAGCTAAAACTGAAGAATGTCCTACATCATTTCTGTTCATATTCCATTGGTAAAAAATGGTAAAACTAGCACCACAACAAGGTACAAAGGGGCTAGAAAACAGTCTTTTCCAAAGTGTTCCTTGCCAGTGTAGATACAGCCCTTATAATGAGAGAAATGAAAAATGGACATTAGGAATCATCTCCCATTCTGGCACTTTTACCTTTCAATGGACATGGAGTTATTAAATGCCTGCTAGGTGCACGCATTATACTATATCCTTTGAAATTTATAAAATAATAGGAATAAGCTGTTGTAGATCCTGTTTTGCTTGGTGAGAATTATGGTTTTAATATTAAGAAATGAATGCCATTTTGCCCCCATTTTAATCTAATATTAAAAAGTCATGAAGTGAAAAATTCAGATATATCCCGTGAATAACATTAGAGTAATGTCGATTCTTCTGCACAACGAACTGAAGATCTTAATGGGTAGGAAAAGTTTATTGGAATTTTGAAGCCCTGTGGGATATATTAATGAAGATAAATATAGATTAAAATTATGTATCACCGGTCTACACTGATCACATATTCCTGAAGCAGTGGACACGCATGTGCTCTCCAGCAGGGTGTGCAGGAGGTGCCTCCTCTCCTTGCACTTGCTCCTTGGGCACTGTCACAGTCTGCACGCATGTCTGAGCAGATGGCTCCTGCTGTTTCCCCACTACCTATTTGCTAATCTTGTGGGCTAGAGCTCATTTCCACTGAGTCTAGTCGCTGCAGGGTGTAGAAACTTGAAAGACTGTCGAATTTTATAGAATTTATGTCAATTTATAGGTCATTTTATGCTGATGGGAATTTTAGAATATATTATAATATTTATTCATATTTGAAAGAATTCAGAGTGCCATTTTCACTGCTCAGTGAAAAATAGTATATCCTGGTCTCATTATGGCTCATGCCAAAATTAATGCCATGATACCCGTATTTGCCTTCTGTTAAAAGCCTAAGGTAAAAACGTAGCAATGATTAAAACTAATTTTGCCTCTTCCTCAAGAATATTATCTTTATCTTACCTCTCCAGTTCTTTCCGATACCTGGGCTGTGCACTAGAAACGCAGCAAAAATTTAATCATTTTTCTATTCGTTTGATCACTCTATACTGTTACAGCATAATATTTGGTTTTAAAAGTTTTTGAGGGGATCAGTTCTACAATGTGGCAAACTGTAGCACTAAATAAATTAGATATTTGCTCAATAAGTTGAAACAAATGGAAAAAAACAGTAATTGAATAAAACAACCTCCTTTAATTCACAACTTCCACAATGAACTAGATGTGTGACCTTGAGAATTTTCTTATCCTACTAAACTTCATTTCCTTTTCTGCTCAACAGGGATTATGACAACTATTCCATTATCTCAAGGTATTATTTAGGTAATCAACTAAAATAATGTACATTCACTGGCTTTAAATTATAGAAAATATTTACTGAGTGAATACTATCTGTCAGAAGCTGATTTTTTAACATGCAAATACCTTTGACACATTTACCACAGCACGCTCCAAGAAGTTTTAGTTCTAAGGCATAGTGTTAGCTATTATAAAAAAAAAGACAAAACTTTTCTATGCTCAAATAAGTTTAGAAAAAATCATATTAAATCAAGTTAAACAAGTTCCTTTTAGTTCTTCTCAGAGCTTCTAATACATTAGTGTGCACTGAGAGTTTCCAATATAATATTTCCCCTTCATGTTTCAAGGAGCACCCCTTAGGACTATTGTTCTTTGGATCAACTTTAAGAAGGTTTTGTTTTATCATTGACTCATATTAATTTTCTTAAAACATAATCTATCTTGGGAAAATGTTGAGAAAGATAGAAGTAAATTGAGGGTAAGAATTAAATACCAATATCTGTCAACCAACTCACATACTATAATCTACTTTCCTTATTTAAATTTTTAAATTTTTTTCTAATTTCAAGTCTGATTTTAAAAATAATTATCTTCTGTAATTTCTGTATTATTTCCTTATCTTTCTTTTCCTTATTCATTTTTTTTCCTACTGGAAATATAAAGCTAAACGTGTTCTCTTTGAGAAATTAATATTCTCCTTCCTTATCACAAATTCCTCAACATCTTTCCCATAAAATAAGCATGAGAAAAAGAGAAAACTATGTATCCTATCAGGAAACTCTCAGGTCATAAAAATTGTAGAATAATGTAGCCATCAAAAAGTTTAGATTATGGCAATCTGGTGATAAACTACAGAATAACACTTTATTTTGCCATGAATTCAATTCTTTGAGGCAAATATGAAATCAGCAGAGTAAAGCTACGCGCATTGCTGTGCAAAGGCTTATGTCCTCTAGTATTCTGCCAAGGACACAGAGCGCACCTGGAGAATACAATGGAACTGCAGCCAGCCCATACCTGCTAGGTACCCACTCCTGAACTGAGCTAACAAAGACTATTCCAATGGACTCAGAAAATAGAAATCACAGCAAGGAAATAAAGGCTTATCTCAAGGTAACTATTATGTGTTCTGGAATGAGACAACCATAATCTCACAAAGAGGAGACTGAAAGTGATCTGACAATTTTTGTTGAATGCCACAGGGACTTTCCACAACATCTTATAAGTTGGCCAACACCTCTAAGGTGAAGTCACCGCAAAAGCAGTGAAAAGAATTTTTTTTCCTGCTGAGACATACAAGTAATGCTGTCAAATCCTCTTTACTCCTAAAAAAGATTAGGGGGGAGGGATAGACACAATTACACAGTTCCCTGACAAACTGCTTCCAATTTCCCTTCTAAATCAGCCCATGCTTTCATAATACCTGCAATTATAGAAACATAGGATTGCATTAGAGGCATTATAATAGGCAAAACAAATAGTCACCTGTCAATTCTTCTTTGACTTTGTGGCATTTAGTATCATTAAATTTCTGCCTACTTGGTGAAACATCTTCCTCTATAGACTTCCCTAACACTTGTTTTTTTCTCTTTTTTCCTCTCTCTTTTTTTCTTTATTTCCTTGTTTGCTCCTTAGATGCAGAGAGTTGAGTTAATTATACTCCTCATTATTATCCACATATTTAACA
This sequence comes from Propithecus perrieri, assembly GCA_963574695.1. Lineage (NCBI taxonomy): Eukaryota > Metazoa > Chordata > Mammalia > Primates > Indriidae > Propithecus > Propithecus perrieri. The sequence continues at coordinate 16,662 of CAUYRB010040732.1, read as the reverse complement.
TTTATTTTGAAGGCTGTATCTAGTATGCGTGTAGGCATACTCACATGTAGGTTAATAGTCATTTATTGTTTTATATCTTTTTACCCCTATTTCCCACTCTGATTCTCCTTCTTTCCACATTTCCCACAGGCAAACGTTCTAATGTCTTGGATATGTTCCATTGAATCTGTATATATCCTTCTAAAATGTGTAGTTTGGCTCATTTATGTGTTTAACTTGTTTAACTGATACTGCATCAGAGACTTTGCACTTGACTTTCTTTTTTCATTCCTCACTAGGTATTTAAGATCCAAACAAGTTGCTTTGCATACATTTAATTAGTTCCTTCTAAGTGCTATGTGGATGGTATTCCAGAGTACCCATTAGCATTTGTGAGGAAGTGCTGCAATAGCAAACATCACCTGGATTCTAGTGACATAAAAACAAAGTTTAATTTTTACTTGTATTACATTGTTGTCTACGCCTCTGCTCTATGTCCTCTTCACATTGGGATCTAGGTTTAAGAAAGAGCCCCTGTCTGGGATATGGCCATGCTCGTGACAGAAAAAGAAGAGACCCAGAGAAACCATGCTATATTTCTTAAAGCTTCTGCTTAGAAAGTGTACACATCATTTCCACCCATTTCAATGGCCAAGGTAAGTCAGATTTTCATGTGTAATATAAATAGGGGTGGGGGAATATAATCCTTTCCAGGGATGGGCCCAATATGAAGGATCTTTAAGCAGTACAGTAAATATTTTGACAATAATACAACTATCAAACATGCTGTGGACTTAACCACATCATCTATTTCCCCATTTATAAGCCTTTAGTTTGCCTTTAACTTCCCACTTTTACAGATGATGATTTGATAAATAACTCCTACTTCCCCCATAAGTGCCATGTGAGCATTTCTCTGGAAAATAAACTCAGAAGTGGAATTACTGAGATATAGAGTAAACACATGGTGGAATTGAGTAAAAACTATGAGATTGTTCTGTAAGGTGACTACAAAAGGCCATACTTTCACTATCAGCACACAAAAGTACTTGATTTCCCATATGACCCTATCACTAATCATCATCTAACTCTCTAATTTTTGAAAATCTGATAGATAAAGAATAGTAACAGTTCATTGTTTCAATGTGCCTTTTGCTTATTGGCAGGATTTTAAATACCTATTCATATAACTTTGTCTTGCTTCTTACATTTTTGATGTCTTTTTGCTCATGCTCCCACCTGCTCCAGTGTCTCTTCAGATAACTTTGTTGTTTCCCCAAGTTTTATCCTTGGTACTTTTTGTTTCACCTGCTGGATGATATCTGTAGAGGTTCTCATTCCATTCCCATGTCTTCAACAACCACTTGTACACACATAGCTCTTACAGGTATATCTTTCTTTTACTCCCCACTGTTATCAATCACCTTATTTTTAGTCTGTTGAATATTAATAGGTCATTCTAATAGAACTTTTCACCTCTCCCAGCTCTCTAGTTAGTATCTTCTCTTGGCTCTTAGCACCAAAGTGATTTCATAAAATCTAATTTTTATCGTATTAAATTGCTTTAATAATATTAAATAATATTGCTTTAATAATATTAAATAATATTCACTTTCTTCAGGAAAAAATATCAAACTCCTTGTTAGTAGACATAAACCTACATGATCTGGTCACATGTATCTTAAAAGTTTCTTCTCTAGGCATTACCTAACATACATCCCACAACCCAGTAATATGGATTACTTTCTGTAACCTAAATCAGGGGACATCAAACTGTGGTCCACAGGCCAAATACAGCCCATCATCAACAAATAAATTTTATTGGAATATAACTAAGCCCATTCCTTTGTGTATTGTCTACAGTTGCTTTCATGCTACAGCAATAGAGTTGAGTAGTGGCAATAGACACCATATGGCCCACAAAACTTAAATCATTTGTTATCTGGACTTCTAACAATTATTTTACAACTGCTATCCTAAACACTCCATGTTCTTCTATCCCTTGGTGGTTTTTATATACTATTCCTCCTACCTTATATGCCCTTTACTATCTTTTAAACTTGATTAAGTCCTGCCCATATTCTAAATGTTAGGTCCTCTATCAAACTTTCTCTGAAGTGGAGGCTCTCTCTTTCATAGAATTTAGTACATTGTTATATTATTGAAAAATATTTATTTCATTTATGTCTGTGTCTGTTTTTATGTCTAGATTCTGATTTTTATTTACATTTGCATCAGTATGAAGTAGGACACAATTCAACACATGTTACATGAATGAAAGAAAATGGCAACTCTTAGAAGTAGTTTATCTCTCGTTTGGATCAAGGGAGAATTTAACCTAACCTTACCCATGTATCCATGTTTTCAGATTCTATATGTTAGATGTAAATCAATAAGAATTTACTTAGCATATGCTACGTGGTATGCACTTTTGCATGATGCTCTTGCTGAGGATGAGGAAGATATTACAGTTCAAGGATGCTGAAGTGTCTAAAATCCGTGAGTCAGGGAGCAGGAAAGAAGTAAGTTGAACAGAGATGAAGCTCAAATATCTGCAAAATATTGCTCCAATCATGAGTGGTTGCACATGGAAGTAATAAGATAAAAAAAAAATACCACACAAAAGTAAGTATAAGAAAGCTAGTTGTATTAGTCAGGGTTCTGCATAAAAATAGAATAATGTGTGTATGTGTGAGAGAGAGAGAGAGAAAGATATATAGAGAGAGATTATAAGGAATTGGCTCACATGATTATGGAAGCTGGCAATTGAAAAATCTGCAGGTGGGCCAATAGGCTGGAGACCCAGGAGAGCCAATGTTCCAGTTCAGGAAAGAAAACTGGCAGCCTGCTATAGAATCAGAAAGAGCTGATGTTGCAGATAAAATCCAAACGCAGTCTGTTGGAGAATTCTTTCTTGCTCATGGGAGACCAGTATTTTTGTTCTATTCAAGCCTTCACCTAAGTGGAGGGCAACCTGATTTACTGAAAATCTACCAATTTAAATGTCAGTGTCATCCAAACACTCTCACAGAAGCACCCAGAATGATATTTGACCAAATAGCTGGGCACTCCATGGCCTAGACAATTTTACACACAAAATTAACCATTACACTAGTGTACCTATACTAATGTCACATAAGATAGACTTCAAGAAAAGAAGTATTACCAGAGAGATGATAAAAAGGATCACTTCATAATGATATGATTGTATGATAAAAGAGTCAATGATAAAATAATCAATTCATCAAGATGATATAAAAATCTGAAATTCATCTGTACCTAATGACAGAGCTTCAAAATACATTAAGAAAAAGACTGAGAGAACTATAATAAAGAATATTTAAATCCAAAATTATAACTGGATATTTTAATAGACAAATCTTGTTCTTTGATATGTAAACCAACAATTAGTAAAGAAATGAAAATTTTAACAACACTAACCAACTACCTCAACCTATTTAACAATTCTGGAATAATACAACCAACCAACTACAGAATGCATAGATTTACATAAAAGAATGAAGAGCACAGGAACTGGTAAACATGTGGATAAACAAACAAAAGACACTTTTCTCATTTTTATTTTTAAGAAAATAAAATCAATCATTTAAGCAAAAACAATGTACTACGGGGTTATAATATATTTATAAGATGTACAAGTAGATATATCTAAAAACAGCATAAAGAATAGGAAGGAGAAAATGAAAGAATAAACTTGAAAATTCTTACATTATCTATGAGATTATGTTGTATGATTTGAAAGACATGCTATCACTTAAAGGTGTTAATCTCATAAATATTAGAGCAATCATAAAAAATTGCTATTAAGCCAATAGTATAAATAAAATAGAATAATAAAATTATTCAATGAATCCAAATACAGGCAGAAATGAAATTATTTTAAAAATAGCAAGATGATAGACTTAAATCAAATCAAAGTTATACTTACATTAAATATAATAGGTTTAAATATTTTGATTAGAAGACAGATGTTATTGTATTGGATTAAAAAATATGCTTTTTAAAAAATTGACTTTAATTATAAAGACATATACATTAGAAGCAAAAATAATTCCATGCAAATAGTAAGAGAAAGAAGGAATATGTTAATATTAGACAAAGTAGACTTAAAATGAGGAAATGTTAAATAATGAGAAACATTATATTACATAATGATAAATGGTCCAATTTAAGAATATTTAACAATTTTGTAAACACACACTAACAAAGCTTCAAAATTCAGGAAGCAAAAACTGATAAAACTAAAATGAGAAATAGGTAAATTTACAATTATTGATGGAGATTTTAACATCTCTGTCCTAGTAATGGATAGAAAAAATAAATAAAAATGAAATTATATTAGAAGTCAATATTAGAAAGATATTTGGAAAAGCACAAAATATTGAGTGATAAAGAAACACCTTTAAATCAAAAATAAAATTAAGAAAGCAATTCCATTTATGTGTCATCAAAAAGAATAAAATACCTATGAATAAATTTAACAAAAGAAGTACAAAACTTATACTCTGATGACCAGGAAACATTGTTGAGAAAATAAAAGAAGACAAAAATAAAGCAAAATACATCCTATTCACATGGAGTGGAAGACTTATTGTTGTTAAGATTACAATACTTCCCAAAGCAATCTACAAATTCAGTGCAATGTCTGTCAAAATCCCAGCTGACATTGTTGCAGAAATTGACAAGCTGATTCTAAAATTCATGTTGACATTTGAGGAACTCAGAATAGCAAAAACAATCTTGAAAAAGAAAAAATTTGAAGGGCTTATACTTCCTGATTTCAAAACTTTCTACAAAGCTACGGTAATCAAAACACTATGGATACTGACATAAAAAGAGATATATAGTCCAGTGGAATAGGACAGACAGCCCAGAAATAAACTGTCACATATATGATCCAATGTTTTTTTGACAAGGGTGCCAAGACTATTCATAAAATCTGTATATTCACATGTAAAAGAATGAAGTTAGACCCTTACCTAATATCATATACAAACATTAACTCAAAATGGATCAATGACATAAACCTAAAAGAAAGACAACCAAACACTTAGAAGAAACATTGGGATAAATCTTTATGACCTTGCATTTGGTAATGGATTCTTAGGTACAGCACCAAAGCACAAGCAGCAACAGAAACCACAGATCAACTGAACATCATGAAACAATTATTTTTGTGCTTCAAAAGATACCAAGAAAAGAAAACCTACAGAATGGAAGAAATATTTGCAAATCATATTATTTGACAAGAGATTTGTTTCTGGAATACATATCAAACTCTTACAATTCAAAGTGAAAAGACACTCCAGTTCAAAAATGGGCAAAGGAACTGAATCTATATTTCTCCAAAAAAGACATACAAATGGCTACTAAGCACATATAAAATGCTCAATAACATTATTCATTGGGAAATGCAAACCAAAACCACAAAGATGCCACTTCACATCCACTAAAATGGCTAGAATAAAAAAGGCAGAAAATTACAAGTAATTGGCAAGGCTATGGAGAAATTGGAAACTTCATGCACTGCTGGTGGAAATGTAAAATGGTGGGGCTCTTTTGGGAAACAGTCTGTCAGTTCATTAAACATAATGTTACCATATTATCTGGCAACTCCACTCCTAGGTATTTACCCAAGAGAAAGGAATACATATGTAGACCCCAAAACATGTACACAAATGAGCATAGCAGCATGATAATAACTAAAGAATAGAAACAAACCAGATGCCCATCAACCAATGAATGGATAAATCAAATGTAGCATATCAATAAAATGGAGCATCCTCTGACAATGGAAAAACAACACTTAGATATGCTATCATACAAATAAGACTTGAAACTATTATGCTTACTAAAAGAAGCCAATCAAAAAGGAAAACACCACATATTGATTACAAGATTCCGTTTGTATTAAATGCCCAGAATAGGTAAATCTATGGGGACAGGAAGTAGATTAGTGCTTTCCTAGGGCTGGGGGATGGGGTGGTGTTTGAGGGATAACAGCTAAGGAGTATGAGTTTTCATTTTGGGTAATAAAATATTCTAAAATTGATTCTGGTGATAGATGCACAACTCAATAAATACAGGCAGTCCCTGCGTTACAGAAGACCCAACTTTTGGTTTTCCATATTTACGAACAGGCTCCCAAGGCTTCCTATCAGGATAATTTATAATAAAATAATTAAATTAAAAATTTGGGAACTAGTATATCTTCTGCACATGTAAGCAAGCCCACATGGCGTAAGCAGTTTGTTGGGGCAGCATCCTTACACTAGTGGCTAGCCTCATAGATAGAAACACAAGAACATGAAAAATAAGAAGATTCAGAGCCAAGAAAGTTTGCAACAAAAGAATTAGCTGAATCCTTTTGTCTCACTGAAGCAGGATTTGCTAAGCTTGAGGAACAAGAGCCTCAAGCTTTGAGGCTCAAACATTGAGCATTTTACAAAGGTTTACCATGGAGTTGGTGAGAACATCAGCTGCTACAAGGCCATTTATGATGGAAAAAAAAAAAGAAAAATAGGCTGTGCAAACAACCCTAGGTATCTTTTTCAAAAAACCGACTTCAGTGATAAGCTCCCCTCCTCCAGAGACAGAATCAAATCCTGATTCTCCAGCACCCACTCCATCCTCTCCAGCACCATCTTCAGCCACACCTTCCAATTAATGTTAGTTTAACTTCTTGCCTCAAAAATGCCCCTTCCAGTAAACAAGACATTGATGAGACATGAGGTGAGTGTTAACCTTTAATATTCTTTTTTGAAATTTCTCCTATCTTCTATATAAACCTTTTGTATAAGTTTGTTTTTATGTTCTGTTTGTTTGAATTAAAAGAAAGAGCATAATAATTTCTGTAACTTATTATTACAGTACTGGGGTATTATTATTATTAAAGTATGACACTATATTGTTATTAAGACACGTGAGCTATTATAGTATTGTTGTTATTATTATTATTATTATTATGGTATATGCCCTGTTCTTCAGGGATCTGAGTTACATACAAATTCAACCTAAAGACGTTCTCAGGAACTTATGTTGTTCATAATGCAGGGACCATATGTATAGTTAAAGTCATTAAGTTGTAAATTTTAAATGGGCAAGGTGTTTGGTACTTGAGTTATATCTGAATAAAGCTATCAAAAGTACTTATAAATCATCTAGGGCCTAAGAAGAAATCACAAGGAATATTTTAAAGTATTTTGAATTGTATGTAAATGGAATAAAATATATTATTATATACATATTTTATATATTTATTACAGATACATGTATATCCTGTGAATTACAGGTAAAGCAGATTTTAGAGAGAAAAACAGCTTAAATACTTACATAAGAAAAGAAAAATGGTTCAAAATCAATAACCTATTCTTCCAATTAGGAGGCTAAAAAAAGCAATGCAAATTAACCTAAAATTTGTATCAGAAGAAAAATATTGATGATTGTCAATCAGTGAAATAGAAAATGTGCAGCCATAAAAAAATACTTTTCTGGAAGAAATATTACAATCGATTAGCCCTTAGCTAGATAGTTTAACAAAAAGATAGATAAAACATACATTATCAATATCAAAATTAAAGAGAACACATGGCTACAGATCCTAAAGTCAGTAAAATGAAGACGAAGGGATATGATGAACAACTTTATGCCAATAAATTCACCAACTTAAATGCAATGAAAAAAGTTTTTGAAAACAAAAAATCATGACAACCGACTCAAGCATAAATAAAAAGTTTAAATTGTCCTATATCTATTAAAGAAAATAATGTGGTAATTTAAAATATTCCCACAAAAAGAACTCAAGCCAATCTGACAGGACTCGTGATTTCTACCAAATACCTAAGGGAGAAAAATAATATCAGTTTCACACAATCTCTTTCAGTAAATTGAGGAAGAGGGAACACTTCCCAACTGATTTTGTGAAGCCAGCAGTATCACGATACCAAACTGGATGAAGTACAGACCACTTATAAATATTTAGCCCCAACTGTTTTTTAAATGTAGGAAATCCAACCTGACAGTATATAACCAATATTATATACCATGAGAAATTTGAGTTTATCCCATAATTGTAAAGTCAGTTCAAAATTCAAAAAATGGGCGGGGTGTGATGTTTCATGCCTGTAATCCCAGTGATCTGGGGGCCAAGGCGAGAGGACCGCTTGAAGCCAGGAATTTGAGACCAGCTTGGGCAACACAGTGAGAACTCATCTCTACAAAAGACTCCGTCTTTTTAAAAAACAAAAAAAATTGGCCAGGAGTGGTGGTAGGTGTCTGTAGTCCTAGCTACTCAGGGGGCTGAGGCAGGAGGATCACTTGAAACCAGGAGTTCAAGATTACAGTGAGCTATGATTGTGCTACTGCTTGGGTAACAGAGCAAGACCCTGTCTTAAATAAATAAATAAATAAGTAAAAAAAATTCAAAAAATTAATTAAAATTATAACAGAATAATAAGGGAGAGACATGTGATCAAATCAATAGATTAGGAAAATGTATTTGACAAAATTCAAACTGCAATCATGATAAAAACATTCTGCAGAACAAAAATTGAAGGAAATTTCCTCAATCTGATAAATGTTACCTAGGATTTATACAAAATTGTTAATAAGCCAGATACAAAGGTGTACATACTACACAATTTCGTTTTCAGGAGGTTTTTGACAAGGAAAAAGTTATTTTTGGTAATAAAAATCAGAAGAGTAGCAATTTATAGGATTATGAGGATTTATTAATGAGAACTTTCTAGATTGCAGAATGTTCTGTATCTTGTTTGGGGGTGTTGTTTATAGAATGAATACATTGTCAAAACTCGAAGTTTTTATTTAAAATCTATGCCTCTCACTGTATGTACATTTTATATCAATAAATTAAAAAATTCATAATTTCATGAAGTTTAAGCATGACTTTGTAAAAGATTTGCTATACAGATGAAGATAACATATATATTGGATAAATATGATAAATCAGAATTTGTAATAAGAGAGCTTCTAAAATATCAGCCTGTATAAAATAGAAAAATCAGGCGCTGCCTGTGAAAGTTTTTTTTTTCTAATATCCTAAACTGAAGTTTGGAGGTTATATTGGATAGATGTAGGGACATATTCAAGGCAATGAAGAGATCAGTGATAGTTGGATTGGGGGAAGTTTAATTTATTAAGAAACTGAAGCAGAAAACCAGTTAGGATGAAGGACATGCTAAGGGCCTATGTTGGAAGTGTCAATAGAAAATAACGGGGAGTGAATGAGGACATGCATATAAATAAAAGTTCTTGAATACTAATGAAATATTAAGAGGAAAAGAGGAAGAGAAGGTGCATACAATGGCCAATGGCAGCAGAGTGGCAAAATTGTGCCAAATTCTGTCTCTTTCATGCAGCATCATTTTTGATACCAAGAGCCCTAATTTTCCCTTCTGTGAAAAGCTAATCTCTGGCCAGGCATTTGCTTGGGCTCTGTGAGAAACCGATCCCCAGTGCCTGCTGATTGGAGACTAAGCACAAGTTTAGGGAAGGTTTTCAGTTCGTCAGTTTCCCCTGCAATGCTCTATGGAGAGCTTGTGGCCTGGGCATCCTAACCTCACTTGGAGATCTGCATGAGGTGCAGTTTTTCCAGGAGGGGTGGTGTAGCAAGGTGCAAAGAGTCAATTTATGACACTTTTATGCTCCTAAAAGATCTCAGTCAGCCCTATTTAATTTTTATGAACCCGGTGGGAGAGTAAAGGGGATAATGTTCAGGGATACTTTGCATTTAAATGATTCCTTTATTCAAAGAGATTTGCAAATGTTGTATCATTAAACAAGGTTCCCTTTGAGAAACATTAGAAGTAAATGCAAAATTGTAATTTCTATTTCACAGTGGGACAGGATTAGGTGATCCAGGAAGACAGGCCTAAAGAACGGCATTCAAGAAGAGTGCACGCTAATCAACATGTAACAATAATAACACCTTATGTAGTTTTAGTTCAGCCTCCCTCATTAGCTCCAGAATTCTCTAATAAACGCTTAACCTCTTTGAAACTACTTGCCTTTATTTTCTAAACGGGGCCAATAATAGCTTTCTTTTCTATTTCATAAGTTACGAGCATCAAATTAGATAACGTATATGGAAACAGACAAGAAAAATTATACAAATGTGAGAATGAAGGAAAGAAGGACCATGTCCTGTTCATCGTCATATTAGTACGCGCCTTACCAAACAGCACCTTGTACAGTGTAGGCCTTCAATACATGTTGTGCTTTTGTTTTTGGATAATGAGGTAACAGGAACTTCAAGGCACTTGATCAGAAACTTTAACTTTAAACTGTATGGTTTTTAATATTTAAAGACATATTAAGGTCATTCACTTTGTTTTAAAAATAAGGATGCTGAGTTCCTGTGAATTTATCCGGATTGCTAAATGATGCATGCATAGCTAATGACGGGTTTGCAATAAAATTCTAGATGTTCTTAGGACTTTGCATTTAGTGCTTTTTAAACTCTTATTGTAAGGGATTCTAATTTAGTTTAGGGCAAGTGTTCCAAATACTCAAATCATGTAAAGGCATTTCAAGAAAGAGGAAATATCAGCTCAGAATAGTTAAAAACTAAGCGTCAAGAATGAAATGACATAACAAAATAAATAAATATTCTTGTTCAGAAGGAAGAAAATATGAAAAGAAAACATATATATATGACAAGATAATTCCTTGTTAAAGCAGGAAAAATAAATTTAGTTACAGGAGCCCAGGAAGGGCCTGTTAAAAGATTAAAAATCACAGGCAGTGCAGTTGTGCAAGAAAGTAACCTTGTTGAGTAAAATTTTTTGGTTAGACCCAACTAATTTGGAATTTTGATAATCTGTCCAACACTTAAGCCAAATATTAATACAACTTTATATATCTGTTTTTTTAAAAAAAAATCCTTTAAGGAAACACTTGGGCTATTAGGGCAGCAGCAACACATTTACAGACAATCCCTTTAGAGATGCTGCTGTTTATGGGAGTTAAAAGCACTAATTAGCATGCTTAACTTATGCTCTTTGTTAATCACCTTTTGCTTGTGAAGGCAGAATTTTGGTAGCGCACTTTGATCTAAGTGCTTATGACTGAAAGTCATAAAAGTTCATTTATTTTTAAAAGCCTATAATTCAAAATTTTGACATTTTAAAACTGGCCAACTTCTGCTTACAAATTAGTCAGAACCAGTCACTCAGCTAGCTGAGCAAAGGCAAAAGGAGACGAAGGAGAAGCCACGGCTAGCAGATCTGGAAGGCAAAACGATTGCCCTTCATCAAATTCAGTTAGAACTCTGAGGGTGGGTTGGGAAGGGAGAAGGAGGAGGACCTGCCAGCAATCAGAATGAGAGACGACTAAAGGATAATTGAGAAATTGTAAATTTGACTTTGAAATCCTTGATGAAAAGGCACTATAGGAAATATAACTATTAGCATACTGTTTAATGTTTTAATTGGATGCATTTTGCTGTGCTGTGCCAAAGTGATTTTGAAGTTGATTGTGTTTTTGCCTCCCTTCCTATGCTTTAAAGCTTAGTCAACCTTAGTGAGAGAGAAAAAGGAGGTAGATTACATAAAGAAGGAAAGAGCTAATGATTTAAGAATGTGTGGTTTTTCTCTCACATGAAACATCACTTGTAAGTTTCTCATTTGAGGGCAACATCCATTGTTTTATAGAGAGAAGAATATTATATTAGGCAGCAAATCATTATGGTCTTGGGTCTTTAGAGAAATTTTGTTTGTTGTGTTAAATTATCCTGGCATCTGTACAATACTCTACTGGCTTTGATTATAAAGGCCTTTAATCTTCGATAGCAGTTTTGTTATTTGTTAAGTGTGGCTTTCATTGTATTCACATAAGCCAAATTGTTGGATATTTCTTAAAAAGCAAAACAGCCAAAACATCAATGAAATATAATCTTAATTTATTTCATTAGACTTTAATATCAATCAATATGGAAAATATAAAATATTTCCTGAAAAAGACAAATTTCACAAGTATGTCATTTTAGTATGCTGAGTATTTTTACTACATAAAATAAATTCAATAAAGACTTACCATTTTTCTTATTCAGCCATGTAGATCATTCTTTGCAAATCACTCAGAAAAAAAAAATTTAGTCTCAGTTCATGCAACGGTTCTTTGATCTTCATATAAATAAATAGGCTGCCTTCCTCTCATAGGATTCTTTCTTGAATATAATTTCTTTCATCAAGTAGTTTGCCTCATCTCTGTGAACATCAAGGTAGTTTGCTTCAGAACTTCAAACAGACGTTTCCTACACATTTACAGGAAGTATATTAAACACTGTAAATAGCAAAACTTCCTCTCAACTTCCCAGGAAGACAGAGAAGAAGACATTTTCTGGTGTATCCCAACTGGTAGGAGGCACGTCATACATTGTAGTCATAATTTCTAGACAAATACCAAGCATTCCCTTCCCATGAAAGGAAAAAAGGAACTCTGTGTCCTGAGAAAGGTGAGCTAGCTTGACAGAACCTGGGAAGAAAAGTCAAGAACATGTAACTAAAGAGAAGGCCGTAGACTATTACAATTCATAAGAGTTTTAAGACTTCATGTTTATTACAGTAAGAAGGAAAGTAAGTTTACAATGGAAAAGTCGATGGAATAGGCCCAAGTGTTAGTTTATCTTAAGAGGGTCAATAAGGATCTGACCTGTTTTTTAGTTTTTCCAAACTAGCTCTAATTTGCCTGAGTTCTTTAACTCCCAGTTTACTCAGCAACTTTATGATTCTTGGCACCGTGTGAAATGCATTTTTTCTGGTCTTTGAAAGTTTACCAATTTCTTGCTGAAGGAACCAGTCAGCCAACTGTGAAGCCACTTTTTCTAGCTTGAGCAAACAGGACACGTTTTTTATATTTTATTCAGAAATTAAAGGATTTTTAATTGACTCTAAATAGGGATATGGGGCAATGATATTTTCATGTCTTGATATTTAGATTGTAAGGTGATAGTGTTATTAAGGAAGTTGTCTTCAGAATTTCGTTTTGACTATAGCAGGATGTGAATAGAACAGATTGCATTTTATGGAAAAAATGTATTTTTAATTCTGAATTCTACAAAGAATTGTATAATTCATCAATAATCACATGAAAATTGTAATGTCTTTCATATGTTCAGAACTTATGCTTTTTCAAAACGATCCAATATCATAATCATTCATTGGTCACCTACCTGTGATAAATAAGGCTCCACAGGATGAAAAATGTGCCTAAAACTCCATTCCTGACCTCTAGGCAATCACATTTATTGGACAGTTATATTTCTGGCTAAACACTCTTAGCCAAGGAAAGTTCTACTAATACCTTCATTATTGAGGTTTATTTTTCAAAATGTTTTTAAAGATTATTAAAGCAGATAATATTTTTCTAGGTTTTGTGGACTGAGACTGCTTTATAGAAAAGACTAAATTTGACGTAAGATTGAATAACATATAGAATTGGTCTACATAGGTAGATATTGGAAATATAGATGATGGAAACAGTTTAAGTAGAAAAATGACTATGTTACATGTAAATATCTATGGTGATTGAAACATTGCTCTCATGGGAACACATATTGTGAAGGACACATTTTCACCTATTTTTTTTTAGCATTAAAAAACCAGTACAACGTACTGGTTCGGAGCTCAGGTCCGCTGTCAGAGACCTGGATTCAAATCTTCGTTCAGCACTACTAATAGCATGTGCTAGGGCTGATTACTTAGCTTGGTAAGCTTCAGTTTCCATGATTACAAAATAGTGGGCATAGGAAGACTTGGTTATTATTCAAACACCGATTAAATAATGTAGTAAAATGTTTTTCATGACTCCTGGATGTAATACAAAGTCGGTTATTGTTATCCAGTTAATTACCTAAAAATTACCATGGTAGAATGTTCATTGTATTATTTTTTTCATTTTTTAAGCATATATCTTCTAAATGGTGAATGTTGCTATAATTACCTGGTACAATAGGATCTAGAACTCATATCTTCAAACTCTTAATTTATACATATTTCCCCTACAATAATTGGCTACTGTGTGATTAATAGTCTCCATCTTCGTAAATTATAAATAGTTATATCTCCAAGTCTTTATTCAAATTAATCCCCCAGCTAGAATACTCTCCTCTCTCAAAGGTTATATGTTTCTTCTTTTAATTAAAGAGACCATATCTAGAAAAAGCATCCACACTTTTGCTAGAGGGAAGAGCTCTTGCACTTTCTTTTAAAACTTTGAAACTCACAACATGAGAAGATTCAGATTAGAATCTGAAAAATGGGTTAATGAATTCTCCTTATATTCATCTCAGACTGGCATCTGTCAGTCAGTCCATTTTGCACATATTCTGGGAGGCACTCATTTATTCACACATCCTCCCATTCATTTATTAACTTATTTAAAAAACACATACTGTGTCTATTATATTTGCAGAAGGATCTCTCAGACCAGTGTGAGAATCCTAAGTGAGCATGCAGTTATAATCAGACATAGTAGATGTTATTTGTTAAAAACATGAACAAATGAATGATTAAAGCAAAAAAATTGTGATGATACATTCATTGTCTTCATTAAAATTTGGGAGTACAGCTGAAGATATTTTATTTCGGCTTGAATTTTGACTACCCTCAGTTGAGTACTTCTAGTTCTATAGACAACTTCCCACTTACCTATTTTCCTTCTTCCTTTCACTTCTTTCCACTCAAATTCTGTACCATTGAACTCTATATCTCTTTTCTAATCATCGCTATCACAGACCTCTGCCATTCGAGACCAATCTCAATCTTTGAAATTACTTTACTATAAAAAGAAATTTCTCCTTGCCTCAAAAATTGCAACGTCTCTGTTAAAGATACACTTTGCTCCTGAAGTGCAATATTTTTCTCTCCTTGATGTCACCAGCCTTTAATGATGTATCACTTTCTTCTAGTATGGTGAGTGAAATGAAAACTAAAGCTGCTTCTTTCACGCCATAACTTTCTTATGTATTCTTTTACTAATCCCTGAAGTATACTAGTGTGGTTTAATCCTTTACCATGACCTCCAACTAACCATACTCATTTAATTTGTCTATTATATTTATTTTTCTTATACTTACATTCCAAATAAATTTTGATTGCACAACCAGACTTTCCATGTATTCTGTTCTTATCAATGGCTTCCTCAGTTATCTGACTCTACAAATATCACTTAGCAACAATGGTTCATCCTGGGAAATTAGGTATTCCTGACCTGGTGCTTGAATAGCACAGTTCTGTGAGACCAAAATCCTATAGTTATAACCATATGAAAATGTATGATGCCTGACTTTTGCCCCTTAATTTTTTTCCAAGACTTGCATTTAGGGTCATGCCAGCTGTTACATAAAATAAATCCACAGGTTTCAGTGACTTAACACAATAAATGTATATTCTTCACTCACATAACAGTCAAATGTAGGTATTGATGGCTGGCAGGTGGCTTTTTCCTCCATGTAGTGTTTCAGGGATGCAGGATTTTTTTTTTTTTCACCTTGTTAGAACCATTCTCTAGTGTCTTGAAGTCTTCTACTTCCAGCAGACAAAAAGGTAAAGAGATGGTTTGAAAATAAATGCACTCACTTAACCACCTTGGTTTGAAAGGGATACATGTCACTTTCACTCAAATTCCACTGATGGGAACTAGCCAGGTGGCAGAGAACTATAGTCCCTGACTAGGAAGTTTTTTCTTGCAACAACCATGGAAGCACAAGTTTTTGGTATTATCCAGATGATTCCATCTCAGTAATTACCTTTGAAAAAGTTGGAATGGAATTTCCAGGTTATCTGGGATAACCTCTAATAATAAGTGACAACATATTTGTTTAAAAAGACGTAAATATATTGTTGGAAAATGTATGCCTGCGTTTTTTCATTTTAATAATTTTAAATTTTTCCTTTTTCTGAACATCAAAAATACGTACATTGATTCATTTAATCTTTCATTTGTTAAATGTTTCTTGAGCACCTACTATATGCCAGGAACACTGATGTACTTGAAATACATTGGATCACTGCCTTCTTGAATTTATAGTCACAAAGTTATAGGTAGAGGTAAAGAGTAAATAGTAGACATCATAAATAAGTGAATTATTTTGAATATTGAAATGTGTTAAATTCCATAGAAAAAGGAAAGAGGGGGAGGGTAATGGGAATCAGGGGTATATGAGGTGCTGGTTACAATTTTTTTAAAATTTCAGAATATTATGGGGTACAGAGGCCTCATGGAGAAGGCAACAACATTTGAAAAAAGCAAATGTTGAGATGGGACCTCAGCCATGCAGATACTCAAGCAGAAAGAATTCCAGGCAGAGAGAACAACTGGGATAGGATTTTGCTGGTGTGCTCAAGAACAGCGAGGAGCTCAGAGTGTCCGGAATGCAGTGAGCAAAGAGAAGTGAGGTGGGTGGTGATGGTTCAGAGAAGGAGAGGGGGTCAGATCACATAAAGCCTTGGTAGCATTTGTGCTTTTATTCTCCGTGTAATGAGAAACCTTTGCAGAGTTTGGGGTACAGAAGTTATGATTGAAAAGGATGGACATATTTGAAACACGGACTTGGGGGCGGGGAACTAAGGGCAACACTCGTAACCTAAACATCTGTACCACGGGGAGGGAGGCGGGAGGAGGGGGGAGGAGGGAGGAGGGGAC
>CAUYRB010040729.1:0-34809 GCA_963574695.1 Propithecus perrieri | reverse complement strand
TATTATTCAGCCTTTTTTAAAAAAAGAAAATCCTGTCCTTTGTGACAACATGGTTAAATCTGAAGGACATTATGCTAAGTGAAACAAGCCAGGCACAGAAAGATAAATATTGCATGAACTAACTTGTATGTGAAATCTAAAAAAATCAAACTCTTAGAAGCAGAGAGTAGAATGGTGGCTGCCAGAGACTGGGAGGTGAGGCAAATGGGGTGATGATGATCAGAGGGTACAAAGCTTCGGTTATGCAGGATCAATAAGTTATGCATATCTAATAAACAGCACAAGAACTATAGCTACCGATACTGTGTTGTGTACTAAAAATTTGCTAAGACAGTACATATTAAATGTTCTTAACCACAAAAATAAAAGATAACTATGTAAGGTGAAATGTATGTTATTAGCTTTATAGTGGTAATCATTTTACAACATATACGTATATCAAAACAATATGCCGTATACCTTAAATATATATAATTTTTATTTGTCAATCATACCTCAGTAAAGCTGGGAGATGGCAGAGGAGCACAAAAAATATGATAACTCAAGCATTGTCAGTCCCAACCCGGATATTTAGTTTAGTGATCACTTTGTATATAGGCATAAACTGGAATTAGGCATAATGTCTTTCCAGGTTTTCCAATAAGCAATATAATTCTAAAAATGGAAGATTTACTTAAACTTCATATACATGCATTGCTTAGAATAACAGGTATATATATTAAGCACTTTATACACAGTAGAGTTCCAACACTATCAATAAGTTGTAGGTATATATACTTTATTTAAACAGCCAATTCCTCCCAACACAAGGAATTAGCATGCTCACTAGTTGTTCTGCTGATCCCTCTAGATGACCTATCTTTAGTCTCTAAATTTTACTTTGATTTTCTTTCACTTACCATGGAAGGAACTATTTATGTCCTTTGTATACCTAGCCATTTTGTTGGAAAAAGGTGGCTTCCTGCTAGCGTCATTAGAAAGACATTCTCTTTAGGAAATCAGATTGTCATATTTAGTACACTCAAGCTACTGAAAATAGATTCCAGTAAACCTTTGCCCTTTTAAATCCAGCAGCAGGACCCCTGCCGTTGTCCCACAAACATCCCAGCTCAGCTGCCCACAACATCGGTATTCCTTGCCCACTCCACTAAGAAATAGAATCTTTTGCACTTTTGTTTCTTATAGTACTTGCTATCTTACAAGGGACATTTATTTTTCTCAAAAATACTGAATTTATTTCAATAAGGCAAATATGTATGTCAGGAATATCTTTTAAAAATTTTTCCTTTTAAAATATAGTCTCAATCTTCAAATTGCTCATTGTCTGGGCAGGGAAATAAACAGTAAAAATCATTACCATGAAATGGAGCAACAGGTATGTACACAAAGTAGAACAATACCCTGGGTTGGTGGTGGTGGTGGTGTGCTTTGGTTTTGAGGTGGGAAGGATAGTTCAAAAATTTTTGCAATGAATGTAATCTTTAAACTTCAATTTAAAATATGAATAGGCATTTTCCAGGTAGAGAAAGAAATTTCAAGAAAATTGCTGTTCATGCTTCCAATCAGTTCTCCAGAATTGAAAAACATGAGAGTCCAGGTCTGAAAGGACCCACCGAGGACTCACGCACAGTAGATTAAAGGGATTACTTCAAGATATATCATCACACTGTCTCAGGAAATTGGTGGCAGAGAGAATATAATCATGTATCCAGAAAGAAAGAAAGGGGTCACATACAAAGAAATGAAAATAAAAATGATATCCAACTTTTAAAATGTTTTAAGAATCTAGGAAAAAAAATGGGGGGAAATAATGTCCAACTTAGTGTTCTATACCCAGATGCATTATCAATCAAATCTGGTACTAGAATTAAGATGTTTCAGATATATAAAATGTAAAAATATGTAGCTACCTTGCATCATTTTCTGGGAAACACTTGTATATAATAAATTTTAAAACTTCATATTTTTCTGCTCCCTCAAAATCTCCACAAACAGGCTCAGAGCACCTTGCTCAACCAGATGCGTGTATTTGATAAGGGTGGACCTGGCACAAGTTTCTCTTCTTAAGGACAGATCACATGCTGAGTCACAAAACAAATTTAAAAAACCGAAATCGTTTTGAGTACCTTTTCCAAACACAACAGTATAAAAGTAAAAATCAATAACAAAATGAAAATGTGAAAATTCACAAATAGATGAAAATTAAACAACAAACACTTGAATAATCATTGAGTCAGGGAATAAATACAAAGGGAAATTGGAAAATATTTTGAGACAAACAAAAACAAAATCACAACATACAAAAACTTATAAAATATAACAACAGCAGTTCTAAGAGGGAAGTTTATAGAGATAAACACATACATTAAGAAAACAAGAAGATCTCAAATGAATAACCTAACATTACACCTCGAGGAACTAGAAAAAGAAGACCAAACTCAGCCCAAAGCTAGCAGATGGAAGGAAATAATAAAGATTACAGCAAAAAGAAAGGAAGTAGAAAATAGAGAAATAATAGAAAAGATTAATTAAATGAAATATAGTTTCTGAAAATATAGAAAAAATTGATAAACCCTCAGCTAGCCTCACTAAGAAAAAAAGACAAAAATAGAATCAGAAATAAAAAAGGGACACTACAACCATTGCCACACAAATAAAAAAGATCCTAAGGGACTATAATGAACAATTATATACCAAAAATGAACAACCTAGAAGAAATGGACACATTCCTAGAAACATACAGTCTTCTAAGACTGAATAAAATGGAAAGCTTGAACAAAAAATAACAAATAAGAATTGAATCAGTAATATAAACCTTTCAAGAAAATCTTACTACCAGATGACTTCACAGGTAAATTCCCCCAAACATTTAAAGAATTAACACCAATTCTTCTTAAACTGTTGCAAAAAATAGGTGGGAAAATTTTAAATTCTTTTTATAGAGCCAACCTCACTCTGATACCAAAGCCAGACAAAAGCATCACAAGAAAAGAAAACTACAGGCCAATACCCCTGATGAATATGGTTATAAAATTTGTCAACAAAATATAAGGAAACTGCATTTGCAAAATCTAGCAAACTGAATTCAGTATCATACACCATGACCAAGTGTGATTGGTCCCTGAGATACAAGGATGACACAACATATGCAAATCAATCAATGTGAATCACCACATTAACAGAATGGAGGATAAAAATCATGATTATCTTAATTGATGCAGAAAAAGCTCTCATGATTAAAAAATCTCAACAAATTAGGTACAGAAGAAATTTTTTTAAACACAATAAAGGCCGTATATAGAAATCCCACAACTAACATCATAGTCAATGATGAGAAACTGAAAGTCTTTCCTCTAAGATCTAGAATGAGGCAAGCAGCATCAATCTTCTACTCAACAAAGTACTGAAAACCCTAACCAAAGCAATTAGACAAGAAAAAGAAATAAAAGGCATACAAATTGAAAAGGAAGAAGTAAAATTATCTCTGTTTGCAGATAGCAAGTTCTTGTATCTAGAAAACCCTACAGAAAACAAGTTAGAGCTAATAAATGAATTAAACAAAATTGGGAGATACAAAATCCACATAAAAAATCTGTAGGATTTCTATATACTAATAACAAACTATCCAGAGAAGAAATTAAGTAAACAACCCCATTTACAAAATGGGATCAAAAATAAAATAATTAGGAATAAATTTGACCAAAGAAGTAAAATATCTGTACATGGAAAAGTATTAATAAGTTCAGCAAAGTCTCAGTTTACAAAATCAATGTAGACAAATCAGCAGCACTCCCATGCACCAACAACAGTCAAGCTGAGAATCAAATCAAACACTCCATATGTTTCACAATAGCAACAAAGAAAATAAAATATTTAACCAAGGAGGGGAAAGACCTCTGCAGGGAGAACTACAAAACATTGAGAAAGGAAATCATAGAGGATGTAAATGAATGGAAAAACATACCATCCTCATGGATCAGCAGAATCAACATTGTTAAAATGGCTATACTATCCAAAGTGATTTACGGATTCAATGCAATCCCCGTTAAAATACAAATGTCATTTTTTGCAGATCTAGAAAAAATAATTCTACATTTCGAATGGAATCAGAAAAGCCCCGAATAGCCAAAGCAGCCTTAAGCAAAAAGAACAAATCAGGAGGCATCACTTTATCAGATTTGAAGCTATACTACAAGGCTATAATAACCAAAACAGCATGATATCGGTACAAGAACAGAGACCTAGACCAATGGAAAACAACAGAGAACCTAGATATAAAATCATCCTCATATTGCCATCTGATCTTTGACAAAGCAGACAAAACCATACACTGGGGAAAGAATCCCTTTCCAATAAATGGTGCTGGGAAAATTGGATAACCACATGTAGAAGACTGAAACAGGATCCATACCTCTCACCACTCACAAAAATTAATTCACAATGGAAAACAGACTTAAACCTAAGGCATGAAACCTATAAGAATTCTAGAAGAAGAGGTTGGAAAAACTCTTCTAGATAATAGGCCTAAGCAAAGAATTTATGAAGAAGACCCCAAAGGCAATCACAGCAACAACAAAAATAAATAAATGGGAACTGATTAAATTAAAAAGCTTCTGCACAGCCAAGAAACAATCAAAAGAGCCAACAGACAACCTATAGAATGGGAGAAAATATTCACATGCTGTACATATGATAAAGAGAAAATAACCAGAACCTACAAAGAACTCAAGCAAATCAGCAAGAAAACATCAAACAACCCCATTTAAAAGTGGGCAAAAGACATAAACAGAAGCTTTTTAAAAGAAGATAGACTAATGGCTAAAAAACATATGAAAAAATGCTCAATGTCTGTAATCATCAGGGAAACGCAAATCAAAACTACAGTGAGATATCACCTAACTCTAGTGAGAATGGCTTTTATCAAAAAGTCCCAAAACAACAGATGCTGGTATGGATGCAGTGAGATAGAAACACTCATACACTGTTGATGGGACTGCAAACTAGTTCAACCTCTATGGAAAGTAGTATGGAGATACCTCAAAGAACTAAAAGTAGACCTACCATTTGATCCAGCAATCCCACTACTTGGTATTTACCCAAAGGGAAAAAAGTTATTTTATAAAAAGGACACTTGCACTGGAATATTTACAGCAGCACAATTTACAATTGCAAAAATGTTGAAACAATCCAAGTGCCCATCAATACCTGAGTGGATTAATAAAGTGTGGTATATGTATACCATGGAGTATTATTCAGCCTTTATAAAAAAGGTGAACTAATACCTTTTGTAACAACATGGATGTAACTGGAGACCATCCTCCTAAATGAAGTATCACAAGAATGGAAAAACAAACACCATTTGTACTCACTATTAAACTGGAACTAAATGATCAACACTCATGTGTATATATGGTAGTAAAATTCAATGAAAATCAAACAGATGGTGAGGGGAGGAAGAAATGGGCTAATTTACACCTAACAAGTACAATGCACACCATCTAGGTGATGAACACACTTATAACTTTGACTTAAACTTGTACCAAAGTTATTCATGTAACCAAAATGTTTGTATCCCCGTAATATTCTGAAATTAAGAAAATTAAAAAAAATAAACTTAATTGTGTTTAATTCTTGCAAAAAAAAAAACACTACTTTGAAACAGTATTCCTTGTCGAGGAATTACAAAAAAAAAACTCAAATAAATTAAAGACTTAAATGTAAGTCTTGAAGTTGTAAAATTAGTAGAAGAAAACAAATATGGGGAAAATTTTGACATTGGCCTTGGCAACGCATTCTTGGATATGACACCAAAAAACACAGGCAATGAAATAAACTATACGCAAATGGGATTACTTCAAACTAAAAGTCTTCTGCACAGCAAAGAAAACAATCCAATGACAAGGGCCTTGTGGAATGAGAGAAAAATATTTTCAAGCCATATTTAGTATCTAATAAGTTAATATCCAAAATATATAAGAAACTCAAACAATTCAGAAGAAAAAATTGATTAAAAAATGGGCAAAGGAACTAGAGGTCATTTTTTCAAAAAAGACATACAAACGGACAGCAAGCATATTTGAGAACATGCTGCTCAGCATCACTAATCATAAGAGAAATGCTAATTGAAATTACAATGAGATATCATCTCACACCTGTTAGGAAGACAAATATCAACAACAAAAAAAAGATAACAAACATTGGTGAAGATGTGGGGAAAAGGGAACCCTTGTACATTGTTTGTAGGAATGCAAATCGGTGTAGTTTCCATGGAAAACAATATGGAAGTTCCTAAAAAATTAAAAATATAACTACCATATGATGCAACAATCTCATTCCTGAATATATATCCAAAGCAATTGAAATAAGGATCTCAAAGTAATGCCTGCATTCCCATGTTCATTGAAGCATATTCATAATAGCTAAGACATGGAAGCAACCTAAATGTACATTGATGGATGAGTGGATAAAGAAAATGTGATAGATGCATACAACGTAATATTATTCATCCTTAATAAAGGAAACTCTCCCATTTACAACATCATGGATGAAACTGGAGGACATTATGCTAAATGAAATAAGGCAGACACAGGAAAAATACTACATGATCTCACTTATATGATGAATCTAAAATATCCAAACTCATAGAAGCAGAGAGTGGAATGGTGGTTGCCAGGGGGCAAGGGGAGGGGAACCAGGGAGACATTAATTGGTCAAAGTGTACAAAGTTTCACTCATACAAGATGAGTAAGTGCTAGAGATCTACCCTACAGCATTATACCTATAATTGACAATATCGTACACTTACAAGTTTGTGAAGAAGGTAGGTCCCATGTTAAGTGTTCTTATCACAAATATTAATAATAGTAAAGAGGGCAGGAGGAAACTTTTGGAGGTGATGGATTGGTTTATGGCATAGATCATATTGACGGATTCACAGGTGTATACTTATCTTTAAACCGATCAAGTTTTATACATTAAATATGTACAGCTTTTCGTATGTCAATCATACTTCAATAAAGTGATTTTAAAAATAGCTATTATTAGAATTATACAAGGAATGAAGTAGTCAAGGGAGGTATCAACCAAGCAATAAAGAAGATTGTATGCCAATCTATGACTTTTCCAACTTAATTGGTAAATGCAGAAGAGCTATTAAATGTTTTCAAAATAGAGGAAAGTCATGATTATTTTGGGATTTTGGAAAGAGCATTCAGGTATGGGAAGGTACAAAACAAGAGTCCAAGAAATTAATTATACATCCAGTGCAAACACATAGGAAAATATTTGTAAAACGTATGACAGATAAAGAGTTACAGTGTTAATAAACTAGGAACTCATATATAACTGAGGGGAACTGAAAGAACAAACCGATAGAAAAAATGGCAAAAAATATAAACATATATTTCACAAAATAAGAAATACAAGTTATGAAGAAAACATAAAATTTTATTTAAAAAATTCAACTTAACGTTAATCCAAAATGTGGAAATAAAAACAATACCGTTTTTGTCCAAACAACTGGCATAAACAGCAGCCACAAAATGGACAGCCTGGCATTGATGAAGGTAGGGGAAGGAGGCACTCCCAACAGCTGCAGAAAATGTAAATTGCTACAATCCTTATGAAAGTCAAGCAAAAATATTAAAACCAAGATAATATTTGTGGTCTAGAGTGAATTCCTCTGTTTACCCTGTTTCTGCCCTTCCATAACTGCATTTTGCATATAGCTTTGGCACAGCAATGTGTAAACCTACCCCAGTTCTCTAAGATCTTTCATTGCAGTTTCCTTTGGCTAAGCAGCTAATCCCTGTTGTTCTAATTTCATGTTTTCAGGATATAAATAGATCAAGGTTGTTTGTGAGGTATATCTCTTTGGTCGAACCCCTCGTGTGCAGAGGAAGGAGATTATCTGATACAAACCTGATCACTCGCTCTTTCAAACGGGCCAATGGGATGCAGGAGTTTCCCCACGAGGCAGCTGAGGACAGTGATTGTCCAAAATACTACTTGGAGAGGCAGTAATGTGTAGTGGTGATGAAGACAGATCCTGGAACCAGGAACCAAAGGTTCCTACCACTTATAAGCTGTTTGACCTTCGGCAATGCTTAATTAACTTCTCTGAACTGTTTCCTCAATTATCAAAATAAGGATAATAATAGTCACCTATGTGACAGCGTACTGAAAGAACCACTGGCATATAATAGGTGCTGTCATTTTTTATATACATAATCTAAAAGAAAAAAGATATCATCCTGAAATATAGCATAGAAAAATGAGGAAGAAAGAGATTAGAGAAATAAAAGCTTAGATGGGGCCTTGGCCATCTTTATTTTCCTTCATTTTAAGCATAGTTTGGAAGCATTCAGACAAAAAGAGGAGCTACTTAGTTTGGTTTCTAATATTCAAATGTATTTTTATAACAATTCTCAAGAAAGTATGCATTTCTGAGAACTCAAACACATGATAATTCTCTTAGGAGTTGAGATTTTTCACATCTTTATTCTCAGTAACCTAATGTGATCTCTCTTGTAATATTATAGTCTTCATAACCTTCAGTATCACTTTTATCATGTTGCCTTTGTGATGTTCAGACTATGTGTTAATGTTGTTACTTAATTCATAATAAGCCCATAAATCTAGCTCAGCATTCAGAAAATGGCACTTTTAACATATTCCCCTCCTTCAGGGACCAGAGGGCAGAGTTT
This sequence comes from Propithecus perrieri, assembly GCA_963574695.1. Lineage (NCBI taxonomy): Eukaryota > Metazoa > Chordata > Mammalia > Primates > Indriidae > Propithecus > Propithecus perrieri. The sequence continues at coordinate 26,104 of CAUYRB010040729.1, read as the reverse complement.
GATTCTAAATGAATAAGAGGCAATGCAAATTTTATGCGCTGCATCTCTGTGGATTCTCCCACTCCTAATCCCTTCCAATATTTCATTCCTTTTGAGAGTGAGACCTGTCTTCGATTCACCTTCAGCTTTTGGCACTCTTGTATGATTTCTTTTGACTCCCCATCTTTCCCAGTGAAAACTATACGGCTTTGTCAAGCTGAGTAGCACGTTCATTTCCCCAAAGCCTGTCAACTGCCTCTGCCTCAAGGCCTCAGGCACCCAGGTGTTTCTCCTTTGCAGAGGTGCCAATTTAAAAGGATGAAAGGCATCTATGAGGTTTATCTTAGAGGAATAGTTTTTAAACAGATTGTGAACCCTTTTAACATTTGGCTTCATGACTAGATATGCCAAATATCATCAGGACAAACTTGGAATAGAATTAATTAAAAACAACTATATACCCAGGAGTCACATATAAACAATCTTTGCAGCTCACTGAAGGGATAATATGTTATTAATAATTGGGACTTTTTTTTTTATCTCAAGTTATAGAAACCTACTCCTGCCAACTTAGGAGACCCAGCATACAAGGATGTGACATGCGATACAAGGTCAGAGAACCAGATAGGCCTCTGAAATGAACAGGATTTCTTTCACCTCTCCTTCTTTTTGCCAGTTTGCTTTATTTCTCACTTGTACTCACCAGCTTTCACTTTCCCAGACACCAGTCCCACTGAGCGGCTGTCTCCTTTGTAGATGTAGTGGAAACTATGGTCACCAAGGACATATTCAACACTAAATACCCAGAGGAGGGTCGCCAATGCCCCCCACCTTACAGCTTGTGTCAAAGAGATAAGTGCTGCTAAATAAGCAACCACAGTCAAAGAGAAGGTTTATGTGGTAACACCATCGAGGCTTAGGGGAACTACTTCGGCTAAGTAGAAAGGGGAGCTGTAGAAAGGGCAGAACTTAGAAAAGAGTGGTTGACAAGGCACCCAACAGGAAGGCTATACTACTTTCTTCAAAAAAGGTAATAACCAGTGGGAAAGATGTTTCCCATGTGTAGTAAGTATATAGCTATTGGGTTGGCTGCCATCCTCTATCAATGAGTAAAGGGAAAAAAAAATCAATCTAGTTCAAAATGAAACAGAATAGAGCCCAGAAACAGAACCACATAAATACAATCAAAAGAACCAAAGGCAAAACAATGGAGCAAAGACAGTCTTTTCAACAGGATACTGGAACAACTAGACATCCATATGTAAAAAAAAAAAAATTAGTTTAGACACAAATGTTATACTCTTAACAAAAATTAACTCAAAATGGATCAGAGAACTAAGTTTAAAACACAAAACTATAAAACTAGAAGATAACAGGAGAAAATCTAAATGACCTTGATTATGGTAAAGACTTTTTTAGATACAACACCAAAGACATGATACGTGAAAGAAATATAATAATTGATAAGCTGTACTTCATAAAATTAAAAACTTCTGTCCTACAAGATACAATGTCATATAAATGGAAAGACAAGTCATAGACTGGGAGAAAATATTGCAGAAGATATATCCGATAAAGGACTGCTATCTGAAATATACAAAGAACTATTAAAATTCAACAATAAGAAAATTTTAAAATGGGCCCCAAATCTTAGCACTCACCTCACCGAAGATGATGGCAAATAAGCATATGAAAAGATGCTCCACATCATATGTCGTCAGGGAAATGCAAATTAAATCAACAAGGAGATATCACTACACACCTATTAGAACGACTAAAATCCAAACACTGATAACACCAAGTGGTAAGGATGTGGAGCAACAGGAATTCTCACTCATTGCTGGTGGGAATGCAAAATGGTACAGCCACTTTGGAAAAAAGTTTGACAGTTTAACACAAAATTAACATACTCTCACCATACAATCCCTTAATTGTGCTCCTTGGTATTTACCCAAAGATGTTGAAAACTTATGTCCACACAGAAATATGCACATAGATGTTTACAGCAGTTTTACTCATAATTGCCAAACTTGGAAGCAACCAAGATGTCTTTCAGTAGGTGAACAAATAAATTCTAATACCTCTAGACAATGTAATATTATTCAACACTAAAAAGAAATGAGCTATCAAACCATGAAAAGGCATGGAGGAAACTTATGCACATATTACTAAGTGAAAGAAACTAATCTGAAAAATCTGCATACAGTATGACTCCAGACATAGGACATTCTGGAAAAAGCAAAACTATGGAGACAGTAAAAAGATCAGTGGTTGACAGGGGTTAGAAGAAAGAAGATGAAGAGGCAGAGCACAGACGATTTTTAATGCAGTGAAACTACTCTGTATGATATGACATGGTAGATACATGTCATTGTGTATTTGTCCAAACCCAGAGAATGTACAACACCAAGAGTGAACACTAACGTTAACCATGGACTTTGGGTGATAATGATGTGTTGGTGTAGGTTCATCCATTGTAACAAATGCACCACTCCAGTGGAGGACGTTAATAATAGGGAAGGTTATGCATGTGCGGGGGCAGGAGAGATATAAAAATATCTGTACTTTCTTCTCAGTTTTGCTGTGAACCTAAAACTGCTTTAAAAAAATAAAGTCTATTTTAAAAATTATGTTCTACATTAAAGAAAATCTTTTTATTTTTAGAGAGAAAAAATATATAAAATACTTCCTATGTCAACTTTTAAATTGTTACTAGAAAACATAAAGCTTTATTAAATAAATTAAATGAACAAAAAATGATTTCTGGTTGCCAGTTTAAACGGCAGACTGAGAACATGAAGTTATTTTTTTGCTCTCTCAAAATTGTATTCAGCTCCCGATAAAGCCCCATATGATAAAAGACAAATTTATAATCGCAGTAAGATTTAGAGTGGAGAGGTCATTCATGGACCAAATATTCTGATGGCTTTTGCACAGTAAAAAGTAGAAGTGATTATAGAGGTAGATAAACTATGGGAGGCCAATGAGACATAGGTCAGAAGCTGAATAGGAACAGTTGTGAGCAGTGGTGGAAACTGTTCTTTCTAGAGAAACTAGAGAGGTCTGAAGCTGAGAGCTAGCCGGCCCAGAGCATAGGAAAGAACTAAAGAGAAGCAATCAAAGGAACCAATTTAAAAACTGTCCACATCATTGTAACTTGGCTCTTTCCAACAGACTTTGAGTTCCCATGTGAATTGTGAATGACAAGACTTGCATGTTCACTGAGCACAAACTAGAGAACTATTTTCTAAAGAAATTGAATCAATTGCTTGGGAATAGCAAATGTTCCAAGTGTGGGATTTTTTTTTTTTTTGGCCTAGATTAAAGTCGTCCTTATAGGGGATCCTGTGGGCAGACTGACTGACTGCTTCCCATCTATATACCATCTATATAACTTAAAATGCAATCTGGCTGATCATCAACACTTTGAAAACGCTTGCGGCCCTGGGTTCCTCCTGGGGCTAGGAAAAGAAAAAAAAAAAAAAGAAATCTGCCCGTTACCAAGAACACCACACACAGATAGAAACAACAACAACAACGTCACCCCCCCCCCCACACACACACACACACACTCACTACGAGCTTGCAATCTGTCCTCCTAGATAAGAAAAATGCTTGATAGTTGATAGGGAAACAGAGCTACAGAGCAGCAAAAGAAACTTATCTCTACAACTTAAGTCAATCAACATTTTGTTTGATTTATAACAATGAATGGAAACTCAATTATCATGAGACAATTGGGAAAAATCATCACACAAACAAAAGTATCAAGATGAACAGGCCGGCGGTGGCTCATGCCTATAATCCTAGCACTTTGGGAGCCTGAGACAGGAGGATCATTTGAGCTCAGGAGTTCAAGATCAGCCTGAGCAAGAGCGAGACCCCTTCTCTACTAAAAAAAAATAGAAAGAAATTAGCTGGACAACTAAAAATATATAGAAAAAATTAGTCGGGCATGGTGGTGCAGGCCTGTAGTCCCAGCTACTTGGGAGGCTGAGGCAGGAGGATCGCTTGAGCCCAGGAGTTCAAGGTTGCTGTGAGTTAAGCTGATGCCACGACACTCGAGTATGGGCAACACAGCGAGACTCTGTCTCAAAAAAGTATCAAGAGGAACATGCCAAATAACTGATTCTGGACAAAAGACAAATAAGGAAAAATCTTTCCTTATTATTTATGTTTTCTTATCCATTTGTGTTTTCTCCAGGATCAGTTATTTGGATTATTCTCCCTGAAACTTTTCTTTGTGTGAAGATTTTTAAGAAATAAGAGATACGGGTCTTCAGTTATCTTCAATTCCATGTGATAGTATATTTAATGTAACAAGGATAGCATACCATGAAAAACAAAGTCTGAGAATGAGTTCTTGAAATAAAAAATATGATTTCTGAAACTGAAAGCTCAATAGAAAGGTTTGCTGATAAAGAAACCTCCAAGAATATATGGCAAAAAGACAACAAGAAAATATCAGAGATTTGATTCCTAATAAATAGGATGTTCACAAAGACAGAACAAAAAAAAATGGAGAGAAGGAAATTATGGAAGAATTCAAAATTCCCAGAGTTAAAAAGATAAATGAGATTTAATATTTAAAGGTGTCACCGAGTGACAAGCAGAATGAATTTAAAAAGTCCTATACCTAGACATATAACTATGAAATCTAAAATACCTAGGATGAAGATGAAATCCTAAAAGCTTACAGAAAGAAAAATAAAATGTCCTACAAAGTAATGATTTTTGGTGTAGCAGATATTTCTGGTGTTTTCTGAGTCACAGCCCTTTGCCAAGTTCTCACTGTTCATGGGAGCTGACTCTCACCACACAGAGACAGCGTCCCAACTAAGTGCATACAGTCTTTCCAGTGGATGATTCTGGGAGCCATTATATGTGCTTCTCAATAGATGACAGCAGACTAAAGCTTCTGTGTGCCCAGGAGTGACCTTATTAATGTACTTTAAGATTCTCTTTTCCTCCTTCCTCTTCTCACTACTTCCCTCCCTCAACCCTGTTTCCTGGGATCTCATTTCGAATAAACAGGCTTTCCTTGAGTCTTTTTCTCAAACTTTAGTTTGGGAGGAATATAAACTAAAAATTTGGTGCTCACATGCCTGGTGACAATGACAGCAATGATAGCCTGACAAGAGCGAAGTGACCTTTGCTCCTGGAAGAGCCAAAATCTAAAAATTTATGACATTGACTTTGGGACCACTCAATGGGTAGAAGCTGGAAGAGTCTACAGGAGACTATTAGTGAGACCTGGAAGATCTCGAGGAGCTGTTAGTGAGGGCTCGAAGCCAGTGAGGAAGACGTTATTAAAGACTGCTGCTATAACAAAATGCCAAAGGCTGAGTGGCTTCATCAATAGACATGTATTTCCTCACAGTTCTGGAGGCTAAAAGTCTGAGATCAAAGTGTCGGCAGATTTGGTTCCTGGTGAAGACCCTCTTTCCTGGCTTGTGGATGGCCACCTTCTCCCTGTGTCTTCACATGGCCTTTCCTCAGTTGTGTGCAAGAGAGAGACAGAAATCTCTCCTTCTTCCTCTTCTTATAAGGGCACTAATCTCATCATGAGTTCTCCCCCCTCATCAACTCCTCTAAACCTAATTATCTACCAAAGGCCACACCTCCAAATACAGTCACATTGAAAATTAGGGCTTTAAAATATGAATTCGGGGAGGGAACAAACATTCAGTTCATAACAGAGGCTAAAGAATAAGGGTACTTGTTATGTAGTGGCAGAAAATTTGTCAACACTGTCACCATTGGTAATGAGGAAAATAGAAAGAGTACCCAGTAGAACTGTAGACAGCTGGGGAGATTTGAAGGCAGAATTTCCACCCTCAACTGGCTTTTAGCTGCCTGTAATAAAATATGAGGAGATAAATGAAATAAAGAAGAAACTTTCTCTTTTCTTATCAGAATTTAAATGAAACATAAAGGGTCAAGCTTTTTGGGTTTTGTTTATTTTTTTAATTTAAATTGTATTTATTTGAAAATTTTATCTTCAAAATTTGCCTCATTAATAACTACATTGTAAAAACAATGAGGTTATTTTATATTCATCACCTTGGCTTTTCTTTCTATTAAATATTTCTTTTTTTCTAATTGATTTATTTATTTTTAATTTCAGAATATTATAGGGGTACAAACATTTTGGTTGTATATAATGCCTTTGCATCGCCCAAGCCAGAGCTACAAGCATGCCCATCCCCCATACAGTGTGCTCCGCACCGATTAGTTAGGAATTTACCCATCCCACCACCCCCTCCCATCTGCCCGGCACCGGATGAATATTACTTCCGTGTGAGCACCTAAGTGTTGATAAATTAGCACCAATTTGATGGCGAGTACATGTGGTGGTTGTTTTTCCATTCTTGTGATACCTCACTAGAGGGATGGCCTGTAGCTCCACCCAGGATAATATAAGAGGTGCTAGTTCAGCATTGTTTTTTATGGTTGAGTAGTATTCCATGGTATACATATACCACATTTTATTAATCCACTCATGTACTGATGGGCACTTGGGTTTTTCCACATCTGCAACTGTGAATTGTGCTGCTATAAACATTCGAGTGCAGATGTTTTTATCATAGAATGTCTTTTTTTCCTTTGGGTAGATGCCTAGGGATTGCTGGATCAAATGGTATTTCTATTTTTACCTCTTTGAGATATCTCCAAATTACTTTCCACACAGGTCGTACTAATTTTCAGTCCCAACAGCAATGTAAGAGTGCTCCTATCTCTCCACATCCATGCCAGTATTTGTTATTTGGGGACTTTTTGATAAAAGCCATTCTCACTGGAGTTAGGTGATATCTCGTTGTGGTTTTGATTTGCATTTCCCTGATGATTAGAGTGTTGAGCACTTTTTCATATGTTTACTGGCCATTATTATGTCTTCTTTTGCAAAGTTTCTGTTCATGTCCTTTGCCCACTTTTTAATGGGGTTGTTTGATTTTTTTCTTGTTAATTTTCTTAAGTTCTACATAGATTCTTGTTATCAAATGTGTAGCATGCAAATATTTTCTTCCATTCTGTAGGTTGTCTATTCGCTCTAATGATAGTTTCCTTGGCTGTGCAGAAGCTTTTTAATTTGATCGGGTCCCATTTATTTTTGTTGCTGCTGTGATTTCTTTGGGGGTCTTCTTCATACATTCTTTGCTTAGGCTGATGTCTGTAAGAGTTTTCCCCACATTTTCTTCCAGAATTCTTATAGTTTCACGTCTTATGTTTAAGTCTGTTATCCATTGTGAGTTGATTTTTGTGAGAGATAAGAGGTGCATATCCCAGTTCAATCTTCTACATGTGGTTATCCAATTTTCTCAGCACTATTTATTGAATAGAGATTCTGTTATTTTTTTTATCTCCAGTCTCTCCAGAAGGAGATTCTTATAGTACAAAGTCCTTTAAAACAAATATCAAATTGTGTGAAAATGTAAGATCCTCGATAAACTGCAGAAAAAAGCTAAAGTGATATCTGAAAGATAATTCTAAATAGATAAAGGTCCATTGACCCTCTCTGTTAAACATAAAGGCTCCTAATAACATAAGGACATGTCACAGGGATCCAAAGATAAAGAAGGGCCCGCCTCAAACAGACTTATGTATGTGGCTGTTGTCTGAAGCAGGATTTCTCAATCTTGGCACTATTGAAATTTGGGGCCAGATAGCTCTTTGTTGGGGAGGGGTATGTTATGTTGTCCTGTGCCTCAGAATGTTTAGCAACATCCCTGGGCTCTACCCATTAGATACCAGTCACCCATCTCTCACTCAATTATGTTTCCAGACCTTCCAAATGTCCCCTGTGGGACAAAATAATCTCAATTTCAGAACCGCTGATCTAAAGAAGTAGATTATAATTTGATACACAGAAAGTCCACAAAAACTTTAAGGGACTAATACCAGCTTGGACTGAAAGGGAGAGAAATGGGACAAAATGAAAGGAAAAGCTCTCTGGATATCTAAACAGGAAGCAGACTAAGAAAACTACTTATTTGCAACCTCAGGTTATTTTTACAACGTGTATAATCTTCCCATTAAGAGTGGGCTTATGCCTATCTTAAATCCAGGCAGGAACTGTAATTGCGTTAACTAATAAAATATAATGCAAGTTACATCGTGCCAGATTTCAGGTCATGGTCTTAAGAAACTGGAAGTTTCTACTTCCTATCTCTTGCAAAAGTTATTTTTAGAGCTCAGATGCCATACAGGAGAAGGCTAAGATGTGGAAAAGCAATGTGTAGGTATCCCACTGAACAGCCTCAGCTAAACCTGAACTTGGGCATTCAGGTCAGTTGAGCCTTCTGATAACTTCAACACCAGTCTCTATCTGACTGCAATGATAGGACAGATTCCAAGAAAAAATCACCCAGCTGAGTCTAGTTAACCCAGAAAATCATAAGAGATAATAAATAATATATTGTTATATTAAGCCACTAAATTTTTCATTGGTCTTGTTATCCAGCAGTAGACAATTGGTAATTGAGATTACATTCTGGGTAATATAGATATAGATTTGAAACCTAGATTTTTATATCTAGCCCAAATATTACCAAGCATAAAAGCAAAATATGTTTTCAATATATTTTCAGACATGCAAAAACTTACAAATTTTCTCTCTCATCAAATTTTTCTGAAAAAGATTAAAGATTTAATCTAGAAATTTATAAAATTTCCTAAAAAGAAGATTTGAAATCCATAAAATGGAACCAACTCAAGAGTGCAAAAGTAAAAAACAAAACTGTATGATAATAGTGCAGTATGCCTAGCAGACATTTAGTCAAAATTGGATATTTAGAAAGTCAGAGGCCCCCAAGAATGCTTCTAAAGTGGAATTAAATTCCATGCAACATATAATATTATTAAGAAGCTGTAAAATATTTGTAATATGATGAAAAGTATTGCATTTCTTCTGTCAAAAAGGAAAAAAGCAAAAAATTCTGGGGAAAGTTACACTCCAGATCTGAAGCAACTAATATATGATTTATTTTACTTTATCTTACTATTTTGAACTGACATATAGTAAAATTGACTTTTTAAATGTACAGTTTCATGAATATTAATCTACGTTAATTCCACCACAATCAGTGGTTGAGGACACAAAACAATTCCCTCAATCTGAAAATCTCCATCATGTTGTCACTTTGTACTTGCACCATCTCCCCAACCCTGACCTCTGGCAACCACTTGTTTCATCATCACTATAATTTTGTGTTTTCCAGAATGTCATATGAATGCAATCATACAATGTGCAACTTTTTGAAATGGGTTTCTTTAACACATCACAATGCCTTCCAGATTCATCCATGGGCGTATTAATAGTATATTCCTTTTCATTGCTGAGGATTATAATATGCATACACCATAATGTATCTATTCACTCATTAAAGGAATTTGGGTTATCTCTAGGATTTGGCAATTATGAAAAGAGCTGCTATAAATAATTGTGTACAGATTTTTATATAAGCATGTTTTCATTTCTCTAAAATAAATACCCGAATTGCTTGATCATACAGTAAGTGCATATTTAACTTATAAGAAACTGCCAGCCTGTTTTCCAAAGTAGCTGTACCATTTTCCATGTGCACCAGCAATGCTGGAAAATTGTAGTTACTCTATATCCTCACCAGCATTTTTTATTATCATGTTTGCTTTGTGTTGTTTTTCAGTCACTCCAGTATGTATGTACTAGTAGCTCATCGTGGTTTTAACCTGCATTTCTCTAATGGTGAATAATGTTAACCTCATTTCCGTCTGTATATGCTCTTTTGTGAAATGATTGTTTATTGGCTCATTTTTAAATCTGGGTTGTTTGTTTTATTATTGTTGGGTTTAGAGTAGGCTGTATATATTCTGGATATAAGTCCTTTGTCAGATGTGATTTGCAAGTATATTCTGTCAGTTCGCAGCTTATCTTTTTTTATGGCTTGATTTTTAACAAGCTTTAAAAAGTAATAATATAAATACATTGGAAATATATCCTCTTGCAAAAATCCTCATTCTCTTTGAAATTATATAGAATTATGTACCTTTTATGTGGATCTATTCACAGTATTTATTCCTGTGGTAGATTATATTTATATAATCATAATATTATAGCAATCTTTATTTACCATTTTAAAATCCAACCTATAAGCAAAGCATTTTAAATTATTTTAAATTACTTTCTATTAATTATTTAACAGAATATAAATATTACCAACTGAACAATGAATAAGGAATAATATGGTTTATAAACATGAATATTTGAGACTATAAGGAGTAGATGGAAAATAGTAATGGAACCCTAATTTTATCCTATTCCCTAGTGATGTATTTTGAAATAGTTCTAAAATTGATGGAACAAGAAATAAGAATCGAAATATTTTAGTAAACAATACTTAATAATGATAATACATGTAGCAAAGTACAGGAGTAAACAGATAAATGTTAGTAGGCTTGAGTTAATTCCTCATGAAATGAAAATCTGAATATGCAGTGTGTACTCACAAGATATTGTCTAAAACGCAAAAAAAATTAGTGATAATTTTGTCATATTTTAAAGTGTTCAAATATCTTTCTGTGTGTATGTTTAAATATAAATACACATTATTCATATTTAAATATAGTTCTATATTATGAACAGTTAACAGAGTGATGAAAAGTAAAAGAGGATAAAGAAACAAGAGGAGTTTTGTGGGAAGCACACAGAGAAAAAACTGCACAGAAAGTGAAACAAAAATAGGCAAATAGAAGAAAAGAGGTAGAGAAATTTGCCCTGACAGACAGAAGACAGTGAACAAAGGGACATGAGTGATGGAAACTGACCTTCATGGAATAATATTGCCAACTTGTGACCTTTTGGCATATTGCAGGTAGAGAATTTTTTAAACATTTTGAAACACCGTAAAAATCTTGTACAGTGTTTAGAGTCTAAAGAACAAGGATCCAACTTTCTTTCAAAGTGAAATGTTATTGTGACGGAATATTTTCAGTTAAATAAGAAAAAAGGAATATATCTTTGTTGGGGAAGAAATTCAAATTGTAAGAATTAAATATTGCCAGTTTACCAACTCAACCAGAGCATTAAGTTACTCACAGAAGAAGAATATACACAAATAATATAGATAAATAATTAGAAAAAGCTCCGCCCTCTTGGCCTAATTAACAACCCCACTTCTTAACATTTTTGCATTGGGGATTAAGTTTCAACATGAATTTTGGAAGAATCACAAATATTCAAACCATAGAATTCTTCCCCTTGCCCCCCAAAATTCATATCCTTCTCACATACAAAATATATTCATTCCATCTCAGCAGCCCCAAAAGTCTTAACTCATTCCAACACCAACTTTAAAGTCTAAGTTTGAAGTCTTATCTAAATCAGACATGGGTGAGACTCAAGGTATGATTCATTTTGAGGCAAATTCTCCTTTAGCTGTGAACCTGCGAAATCAAACAAGTATTGTGTTTCCATAATACAATGACGAGACAGGCATAAGATAAACATTCACATTCCAAAAGGGAGAAGTAATAATGAAGGGAAGCGTAATAGGTACCCAACAGGACCAAAATCCAACAAGCAAATAACACCAAATCTTGAGGCTTGAGAATAATTTTCTTTGACTCCATGCTCAGCATCCTAGACACACTGGTGCAGGGGGTGATCACCCAAACCCCTGGGTGGAGAAGGGGAGACCGCCATGGCTTTGCTGAGTTCAGCCCATGCCACAGCTCTCACGCGCTGCAGTCAGGTGCCTACAGCCCTTCCATACTGGTGCTATACACTGGTGGCTCTGCAGTTATGGGGGCTTGGGTACAGCCCTGCTCCCACAATTCCACCAGACATTGTCCAAAGGGGACTCTCTGTAGTGACCTAAACCCTGTGACAGTTCTCTGCCTGGGCCCTGAGGCTGTCTGAGGCATCCCTTGAAATGTAGGTAGAGGTAGCTGTGCCCCCACAGCTCATGCATTCTGCACACCTGCAGGGTTAGAACCATGTGAATGATGCCAAGGTTTATCCCTTGTGATTTCCAGAGAGGCAGTCCAGGCTGCCCCTGAGCTGGCTTGAGCCACAACTGGGGCAGCTGAGAAGCACTGCACCAGAATGTGGGGAGGAGAGACTTGGGCAGCACCTGCTGCAGTCCCCAAGGTCCCATAGACAACCTGGGCCCCTCCTTTGAAAGAGATCTGCCCTGAAGGCCCCGGCACTCTGGGCCTATGACTATGGGAGTGGCCATCTTGAAGATCTCCAAAATGCCTTTGGAGTCATTTTTCTTGTTTTGATGAATAGCACCTAGATTCCTTCTGTCCACACTAATCTGTTTATCAAATGGTCACTTGGCCACATCTTTTGTATTTTCTCCCAAAGGTGCTATTTCATTCATTACATGGCCAGGCTGAGAATTTTCCAAATCTCATTCTCTTTTGATTATAAATTCCACCGTTAATTAATTTTTTTTCTGCATTTTACTTTAAGTGGTCAAGAGAAGCTATGCAACACCCTGAATACTTTGCATAGAGATTTCTTCTGCCAAATATCCTAGTTCATTGCTCTTAAATTCTGTCTTCCACAAAGTCCTAGGACTTGGATATAATTCAGTCAAGTTCTTTTTCACTTTGTATCAAGGATGGCCTTTCGTCTAGTTTCCAATAAGAGATTCCTCATTTCCTTCTAACACCTTATCAGAATGGCCTTTACTATCCCTATTTCTATCAGCGTCCTGTTGACAATGATTTAGATAATCTCTAAGAAGATTAATTCTCTCTACAGCTCTCTTCTTCTGAGCCTACTCACCTCCAAAAGGGTGCACCTGTTAATACTCTTGCACTGGGAATTAAGTTGCAACATGAATTTTGGACGGAACACAAACATTCAAACCATAGAAATAATGATAACTTTATTTTACCGTTGAACCAAATATGTGACACCTCCTTTTGAACCTACAATTGGAAAGTAAATTTGTGGCAGTGGTAGGGGAGTGGACAGAAGAACAGAGGGGAATAAAAGGGAAGCACTGGTCAAGAGCACGTGGCACTACAGCAGTGGGAGGGAGGCTCAGCCTAACCTGCTCCATTTTGCTTCTCACCCCCGGCGGTAATATCCTTTAGGTTAAAAGCTTCTGCTTAGCTCTGCAGGAGGCCAGATAAGTATAGGAAGAATTTAGTTTATAATTTAACTCTAATAAAAAGATGATAACCATCCCTTTCTCAAAACTAACTTTAGGGAGATAAGGAAAGTCTGCACACAAGTAATAAAACTATGTTAAAGATTTGTTAGAAACATCATGAACTGACCTATCTCCTCCAAATTAACTGACCAAGAACAAATAAATTTTACAACCTCCTCAGACTCTCACTGATGCCCAGATGACTGTGGTCCTCATTTACTTCTTGCAAGCTCCCTCCTCTTCCCCCTTCCCTTAACATAAAAAGGAGCCTCAAGTTCATACAAATTTAGGATGGTTTGGGGGACGCTAATCTGCCACCTTCTCAATTTACTGGCTTTTCAAATAAAAGTTGTTTTCTTTGCCCCAACACCTTGTCTCTTGACCTATTGGATGTCCTGCAGAGAGTGGTACAAGCGTGGACCCCGTTACAGCACTAATGTCATAAACCTGAATATATGGATTTGTGTCCAAACTACAGCATCTTAGGGCCACTGTAAATCTTCTGCCAATAGCCACTTTATTGTCTTTTGTGAAAATCTGAGTTCAAATCAATAACTTCACTAGAGAGATACTTCACTCATTCCTATATTCAGTACAAGAATTTCAGCAGTTGGGAAAGTATAATCAAACAATCATGGGAAGAAACCCAAGATTCTCAAATCTACTAATGGAGAAAGGTATGCAATTTGTGGGGACATCTAAGCATTATCATCTGTTATTACCTCATGGCAGTAAGTGGACCACTGTCCTAAATATCAGTGGTGAATAGCCTGCACTATGTGAAACAAGAGAGAGTAAGTAAAAGAACTAATTCCTGTTAAGTAGAGACCTCAAATTTTATATTATTATTTTATTCTCCTTGTGGAGGAGTTTGAGTTAGCTATATTGGTTTGATCTATTTCATTTCCAGCAATTTTCGACCTTGTTTCCATTTGCTTCCAAAAGTATATCAGTGAGGAAATGTTTTACATACTTGGTACAGACTCATTCTAATAAGTATTTCCAAAAAGTTTCAAAGTTCAAAAGTTTCCTAATAACATTTCAGCAGATCGTTGCCTCAAGCTTTTGTCAACTATCTCTGGTAATGAATTGCTCTATATTTTAAAACTGGGAAACTTATTGTTAGCATTTCAAAAACAAGTTGTAGCAGGTTTTTAGATTGTGTTTGTTTTTGTTTTAAAACTGGTCTATGAATGATTATAATTAAAGATAATGACTCCCAACTAGAGAATAAGAGAGACCCACATAAAGGAAAAGACGTATTATGAGTTAGCAGTGTTTACTTAATTTTTATCTTGCTTAAACGTATACAAACACACAATAATATAAATTCCTCATGTTGTAACTGGCTCCATGAACCCCTATATATTTTTTTCAATCCTCTCCCTCAACTAACTCCTTGACCCTTTGAGTTGTTTCCCAGAAATGATGGACCCTGAACTTCTGGCCTCAAGTGATTCTCCTGCCTCACAAAGTGCTGGGATTATAGGTATAAACCACCAGACCCTACTTAAAATGGTGGATTTTTCACAGGAGAAAGGAGTTGCGATTCTAAAGGCCCCAGGGCAGACTTCCACAGGGCTCACCATCCCCCTCCACCTGCCCCAAGGCACATGGCCCCTCCTTAAAAAGCCCATGGATTTAAAGTAGCTTCTCCCTTTCTCCTGACAAAATGTCTGTTGTATTAAAAATTCCTTTCTTCCTTGGCAATCCTCATTGTCTCAATAATTGGATCTTTGTGCAAAAAGAAACTAGATCTAGACAGAAACCCCCTTTTGGTTTCGACAGCTATGTGCCTAATTCTTTCTCAACCATAAAACCAAGTGTTTATAACAAATACTAAAAAATTTAAGAAAATAAAAATTTGTAGTAACAGCATTAAATTAATGTGATAAATGATATATTGCCAAAATTAAATTAAAACTTACAATGTAAGTATGGTACTGACTGCTGTAGTGTTAGTTGAGGTTTAGCACTGTGGTGCTGTGACGCCAGGAGCCCCTTACCACTTCTCTCTATTTAAACTTTCATGACCCCTCTGTCCTTTCCTGATGGCATTTGACTCTCCCTTGGTGCAAATGTCAGGTTTCAGTCTGAAATGTCGGTTCTTGACATGCTCGTGGTCGAAGAATGAATGACCAGACGCACCAAAGTAAGGCAAGCATGGAAATGAGGTTTATTGAGGAGAGAGAGAATTATAGAGCAAGAACATGACATAGGTTTACAGAACATGATACACACGCCACAGATGATGACTAGATCCATTGTCACAACAAAGGGAGAGTAAAAGGAAGGGCCTGGTTATGGTCTGTGTCTTGTTTTATAGTGCCCTGATTGGGACCTTCCTCATGGCTCAGATGTTACCATGGAATCACTTTGACTGGACAGTTGGGAGTTGCATGACCTGAATCCTACTGCGCATGCAGATCTCCCATGAGCCTCTCTGAAAGCCCATTTTGGGGGTGAATTGCAGCAGCACCCACTTTCATCCCTAGGAGACTGGGAATCCCTTGCTATCTACCTGTATTTGAATTTTAAATAAGCATCTGTTTGCCTCTTCTCAGTCTACTACAAGTGGTACATTACTTCACAAGTGGTTCATTACTTACAAGTGGTTCATTACTTCAATGTTCTTTCTAATACTATCAGATCCCAACTTTTTACATTGTTTAATAAATTAAAGTCTCCGTTTATGAAAATGTTTTTCAATAGAAATTTATAACCACAAATTTGTCAGCAACTGTTAAAAAGTCAAACATGAAAATAGTGTCAGGTAGATAAAGAATGATTTTATCATTTTGATATTAGGACCCAATGGTAGATATGCTTACAAAAAAATCAAATATAAATGTGGTGACAGATAGTAATCATTTTAACATTAAGAAATGCTAAGATAATTGCAGATATGCTTGCCAAAGCATTAAAAGCTAAATACTATCAATTATGTCAATCACTTATTATGAAGAGCACCACAAAATTAATACTAAATTAGTGACAAAAATCATTTGGAAATAGTTTTAATTTGATCACTGGATAATCCAGAATTTTAAATTGACTTAAAAACTGGCACTAAAATAAAAAGACTAATTTTAATGTTTCCAATATTTTAGTATGTGTGGATCATCTAACATTTCCTGACAACACATGTGGCATTTGATTTGAGAAACACTAGATCAAACAAAATTTAAAAAAATATTTAGGCGCCATGTATTGGGAGAAACAATCCTTAGAGTCTGAAGTCAGTACACTACTTGGAGACATGCGTCTGTTACCAAAAGCTCGTTACTTGTCCCCGAGGCTGAAGCAATGAGAACAAAGAATAAGGACAAGTGGTTGAGGAAAAAGGAAAGAGAAATTTATTAATTTGCCATTAAATGTGGAAGGCAGCAGATTAGTATCTCAGAGACCACCAACCCGCTGTTATCAGAAAAACAGGACTTTTTAAATGGAGGGTCTTCAGTGGTTGGGCTAAGGTCTATGTCAGTGGTTCCCAACATTTTTGGCACCAGGGACTGGTTTCATAGAAGACAATTTTTCCACAGATGGGGCTGGGGGATGGGGTGTCTTGGGTGGGGGTGTGGAGCAGAGTTCAGGTGGTGATGAGCAGCTCTAACAGGCCACAGACCAGTACTGGGCCATGGCCACAGGGTTGGGGACTGCAGGTCTATGTGACCAGTGTCATATGTCATAGCTTCCAGCTACTGTTGCTTAAAAATAATTGATGGTTTGGGTCTTGGGTTATCTGGACCTTATCTCAGGTGACTACAATGTTGTGATCCTTATCAGGACAATTTTATTAAGCCATCTCCTATGATTTAAGATAATAGAAAACAAACAGCAAAGAACATTTTTCTGCCCTTTTCATCATTGGCCTCAGGAAGGAATGCAAGTTTTAATTCCCAAAAAGGAAGGGGTTTTAAAGAGACAACTCGTGGAACATTTCATTGCCCTTTTCCACACCTTTACTTCTGTTACATGTCAACAGTTGGAAAAAATACTATGTATATTCTGTATTTAGTAAAATATACCAGCTCCAATCAGGTTCTGAGTGTAATTTAAAACACTTATTCTAACTCAATGACTCTATCTAAGTCTGGAAAAAACTTTCCAATATATGCAGAGTGAACACGATGGAGCTTAGTACAGCTGTGTTTAAACATATTCTGGTAGGAAGTTTGTAGCCATGCCACTTGAGATTTTAGTATCCTGGCATTTTTTTAATGATTAAAATATAAAATTTGACTAGACTGCTGCTGGCTTTCACATGTTAACCATTTGATCCTGCCCAACACCCCTTGTTCTCAAAGTAATTATCAGTTGCTGATGTACTTTTTTGTCAAACAGGAGAAGATAACTCCAGGGTCATAAGGAAAATCTTTGAGTTTGTCTTGCACAAGGGCTGAATGACCTTGAGAAAGTTGCAACTAGCTGTTGATGCCCATGATGTTATCTGAGACTAAAAGCAACTCAGACTTCACTGAAACTCCCGCTCCCTCCCTAGCCACATAAAAGCTTCCTAATTCATTCTTTTGTTGAGATGGACCTGAGACATTTTGCTCTTTTATCTGTCTTCTTCCTTCTCTACCTCCAAGGACCAGTATCACAGTGTTTGGCTGTACCTGCTTACTGGATACATGCTCCTGGATCTGGGGTTCTACAACAATTCAAACACTGTCTTTGACCTTTTGTTGGGAGACAATCTCAGATGGAAAATGTTAAAGCCAGTGAAAATTTAATATAATGAAATAAGTATATGTAAAGTACACAGAACTGGAGTTTTAGAAAGTTATTTATAAGTCCCATTCCCAACATTCACTTGCTATGCAATCCTGAGCCAGCACGGAATATAACGAGAATTAAATGAGTAAAGCAATATGTGATATAAGGCATACTTTTTATATTCAGTCACGAAACTTAATTTTGATCATTGCTTTTTATGAGATAAAAATGATAATATTACAGTGTTAGTCACAAGTTTCAACTGAAGAAACTAGGGCAGGTACTTCTCAATAAAGACACATCATCCATGGAGGACAAAAGCAGACCTCACTTCTCTTGACTGATTTCTGAGTCTTTATCATACAGAATAATAACCCAATGTACATTCTGGAAAAGAAAGATTAGTTTGCATTCATAATATTTACCTCCATGCTCAACTCAATAAACATTTGTTGAAAATCTTCTATGTTTTAATCATTATGATAAGTAATAACAATGATAAAAAGAGGTTGAAAGAACCCAGTTATTATGAACATTGCAATTTAATAGGAGAAAAGATACACATAAATGCATGAATTACCAACTAACCAGGTAGCATCCGATAAGCATAATAAAATAGATATAAAGTGCTATAGAAGAAAACAAGAGAGCGATAATTTCCAAGCTGAGAAATCTTGGTAGCATCCAGGCAACATGCCCGTACCATGTATTCAGTCAGCATCTCAACAAAAGCTACTTTCAACTTGTGTGAATGCACGCATATTGTAAAATATATTTCATGTAGAAGAAATCATAAGCCCAAGGAATTGAAAAAAAGTGATTTCATGTTTAGAGAATAATGAATCATTTCATATGGTATGTCTTTTTTAGTTTCTTCAAAGTGTTTCATAGAAAGTATGGTTGAAAATAGGCTAAGGCCTAATCAAGTAAGGATTTGAATGTTAATTTGAGAAATTTTTATTTTGTATATAATGTATAATACATATATATTATGTTGTATGTTTTTAAAAAGAGGAAGGCCATGACCAGATATAGAGGTGGGGAATATACAAGGATGAGAAAGATCAACAAGAAACATTGTGACATCTGAGTTTTTGCTGGACAAAGAATGAAAGAAAGAAAGGAATAGACAAAAACATAATACATAACCAGAATCTATAGAATTCTTAATTGATGGAATGTAGGATACAGAGAGAGAAATGTATTATGTAATTTCAAAGTTTGGATCTTGGGTAACTTAGGGCATGGTGGTAGTGTTACAATGAGCATAAGAAAAGAAATGGAAAACAGAAAGTGGAGAGAAATGATGAACAAATGAGCACTGAGACTGTTATCGACCCAAACTGGGGTCTGCTGATCTAGTGCTGTAAAGCCAAACACTGGAGCTGAGAGTTGCAGGCAGTAGAAAGAGACATTTTTATTTGCAGGGTGCCATGCAAGGAGAACGAGCAGCTAACACTTAAAACTCAAATTCCACAAGAGGGTGTAAGTCGGGGTTTTTAAAGGCAGAGGTACTCTTTAGGCAGGCAAAATTGTAAATCAATGCATGGAGGTTAAAAAAAAAATACATGGAGGTTATACATTGGTCTGGCCCAAAAAGCTGAGATACCCTGAAGTAGGAGAAGGGATAGGTGGATTCAGAGATTATTGGATTAATGGAAAGAAACATTAAGATGGGTATGACAGGCCCCTCAGGGGAAATTCAGAACAAAGAGTGGCAGTCGGAGTTCAATTCCTCAGTTCATCCTTACCTATATTTTTCATCTAGTAGGGATTTTGAAAAACGGCATAAGAACATGTGTTAAGATGCCATCTTTTAGTTTCCACAGAGAATCAAAACGCCTTGTGACTCTGGATTGCTTGGAGGGCCATTGTTCTCGTCAGGTTGCCCGTTCACCTTTCAAGGCTAGCCGAGTGTCTGGAACAATCCCTGAAGAAACTCAAGATTTGCCCTTATTTCCATGCTAGTGGGCCTGGCAGACCTCAGAATGATCTCCACTTGGTCTCAAGAAGACAAAATTAAATTTGGTTTTATGAGTTCATTGAGAACATTTACAAGAACTGAGGTGAGGGCAAGAAAGCAGAATGTAGAGTTTAAGAATGGAAGGAGACTATCATTTCCAGGTTAGTTCCTATTAGTTAACCCCAAAAACCTTCCCCATACAAAAATGTAAATATAATGAATACATTTTAACAATATTTTCCAATGTATATGGGACCCTGCCAAAAAATAAGGGAAACTCAAAGCCAAAGAAGAAAAACATGTTGAAAACCATTTTGAAAGTGGGCACTAAAACTGTGGCTACATTAGGTCATTTGCTATCTTGTGTTACTTATTGTCTTGCATTATAATTGTTACACAGAGGACAAGATACTGTGCTTTGAATCTGCAAAATGAACATTTCTGGATTAAACTGTAGCATAAAGTGCAAAGGGCTACATTCTCTGTAGTTAGGTTAACTGAAATAAAAAAAGATAACAAGGAAATATATTTGGGTTGGTCTTCACTCTAATTGTGGACTGTCTTAGTCATTCAGACTACTACTACAAAATGCCATAGACTAAATAGCTTATAAACAGCACAAATCTGTTTTTCATAGTTCTGGAGGCTTAGGAAATCCAAGATTCTGGGTCTGGTGAGCTCCAGCTTCTGGTTCATATATCACTATTTTTTCACTGTGTCTTCACATGGTAGAAGGGGCAAGGGAGATCTCTGGGGCCTCTCTTACAAGGGCTCCACCCTCATGACCTAGTTACCTCCCAGATGTCCCATCTCTTAATACCATCACACGCGGGGCGGGGGCAGGTAAGGATTTCAACATATGACTTTTGGGTAGACGCAAACATTCAATCTATAGTATGGGCTAAAAAGTTTTTTCTGGGGATTATAACCAAGGGCCAGATTATATCATCCCAGGAAAACCAAGCGGGGAAATTTAAAGAGGCCCTGGTGTTTTTAGCACCCCAGGAGTATATGGAAAAAGAAAATACAAATCCACTATTAAAGAATTTAGAATGTGTAGGATTATTACAGATGATGTAAAGCAGTTCAAACATTTTCTCATAATTTGCGATTTCAAAACACATGTGGAAATAAGCACCCATGAGTAAGCAAATACAACCACAATAGGTTTAGATCTCAAGGATCTAAATATTTAATGTATTTTGTTGCAGTTAAAAACCCAAATTGTCAAATAAAGAGCAGATCAGACACAGGCAAAGAAAGAATTCGTTAAATGAACTAAAGACTGATCTAATAACATTTCCTAAAATGCAGTACAGAAAGACAAAATTATGAAGAATATTAAAAATGGTATAAAAGCATTGAATGGTTAGGTCTAAGAAGCACCAAATTAGAGCATTAGAAGAAGGTAGAGTACATGAAGAAGAAATATTTTAAGCAGAGTTTCCTTATACCACAGCTCTCCCCACCCTCCAGTGTGCCTATGCTAATATCCCTAAATTGATGTATAGACCTTCCACTTACGGTTACCTAAACTAAAATTCATCCTAAACTGCTTTGTCTCTGGCATTTCCCAGATGCAGTCCATCACTAAGCACTATAAAATATACCCCCTAAATTATAAACATCTTCCCCTCTTGTCCATTCTACTACCAATGTTCTGATTTAGACAATCATTCTTTCAGATACATAAGTTTCACAGCTTTTGATCTCCCCGGCTCTAGTGTTACCCCATAAAATCTACTTCTGCCAAATCACTCTCTAACATACGTCAATCACCCACTTAAAATCCCCCAATGGTTTCTCAAGAACCAAGCCTAATCTCTAAGCCTAATTTCTTGGAACATCCTATCAGTATTCTTAAGCCATAGTCCTACTTATATATCCTGACACACACTGCACTGTTTCAAGTCTCCAACTCTTGGCTAAAACTGCCCCCGTTTGACCTAACTGCTATTCTTCAAAGATTCATGTCAGCTATCATCTCCCCCTGAAAGTTTTTATGTCTTCCACTTTATCATCCTGAACCCTTCCTTGATGCTCCTGTGGTAGGGACAATCCTAAAATGTTTCCCCAAGATATTCTGCCTAATTCCCTGTGAATTAGGGACTTCAGCACAGGACTGTGAATATGATGAGAGTTCATCATTCAGATTATATTAATTAATAGAAGCAACTTTGCAGATGAAATTAAGGTTACTAATTAGTTGACTGAGTTAATCAAAGAGAAGCCTATCCCGGTAAGGGCCTAATCTAATCACATGAGCCCTTTAAAAACAGAGTTTTCTCTTGCTCATGGCAGGAGAGGAAGTCAGTGAGAGTCCAAGAATGAGAAGGATTCAGTGCACCACTGCTGACTTAAATACAGAGGGGCCATGGGATGAGGAACAGGGGCGGCCTGCAGAAGCTGAGAGTTGACCCCTGACTGACTGCCAATAAGGAAACAGACACCCCAGTGCTACCATACTTACCTCAAGGAACTAGATTAGGCCAGAAACTTCAGTGAGTTTGGAAGTGGATTTTTTCCAGACTGGCTAATGCCTTGATCTTTAGCCTTGTGAGACCCTAAGCACAGAATCCAATTGAGCCTGCCCAGACATGTAATTTACAGAACTCCGGGATAATAAATGGATGCTGTTTTAGACTGTTAAGTTTGCGGTGACTTGTCACACCGCAATTGGAAACCGGTACAACTTCATAGCTCTTTATGTTGGCTCCTTTGCATGTCATGTTTATGATGCTCTCTTCCCTACTAGTTTGTGAGCTGCTTAGGATAGAAATCACGTGTTAGGTGATGTTTGTATCCCCAGCATCTAGCATAGTACTTGACATTGGGGGATGCTCAACAAGGGCATATTGAACATCTGAGGAGGTTATTACTATGTCAGTTGAGTCCTTTGGGAAACAAACACTGAGATGGAGTTTGGCATATAGGAGTTTATGGTGGGAGGCAGGCAGGGAGGAATGCAGGTAACACCTGTGAAAACCAAAAGGCAAAGAACTTGAACTAGCTGTAGTTCAGACTGCAATGCAGATCTGACATCCAGAGCAATGAGTCTGGAACTCTAGAACCACGAGTACAAACAGAGAGTCCCATGTTGGGCAGAAATGGCCAGGTCTAATACCCCCACCCCGCTCAGTGGTTAGTTGGAGGCTGCCCAGGGAGAACACTGACTTGGCTTGAAAGCTGAGGTGGATCCTGAAGGGGCCAACAGTTGGAAGCTTTCAGTTAACTTGTTTCTCCTAAACAAGTTCTTTTGGGAAGAAATATCTAAGGAGCACACATTCACAGCCACCACTGTATGAAAGATCACTATTTCTTAAGACTATAACATAAGCTCTACTTATCAAAGTAGAACCATAAGTTTTCTGCCAAAAAGAACACAGTGAAGAAAGGACTCCAAAATGATAATATCTATGCCTCTAGAATTTCATTAAGAATCTATTTTACAGCAAAAGTCATAATGATTATACACTCTTCTGATATTGATGGTTGTGTTTTTTCCGAAGCAGAGAATTATTAGTCAATTATAACTTTTCAAGGTTTGGCAAAGAAAAATATTTTTACCTCAAGGGCATGTGTTCAGCTCAGTGAAAAATTTGTTTTATTTAATATTAAAAACACCAACAATTACTTTTAAAGGACTTTGGTTTTCTTAGTGTCATTAAAATGACATTTTAAAAAGAAAACTCTATTTTCTTAGATTGTCTGAATTCATATATCTTTGTTCTTGAGGCTGTCTTTCTCATTTATTTTAACAACTCTGTGTGGAATCAAATAGTTGTGAATTCTGAGCAAAGCTATTCAAAGCTTCCATTATCATTTCACAGGTGTCATAAATAATTATAAGTTGTTCTTTTTCTTTTTAAAGGAGAGGAAGTTTGGCAATGTACTAAAGGAAGCATCATTTTCAAAAGTAGCTGGCAAATCATGTTCTTTGATTACTCTCATATTGGAAAGCATTGACATCATATCAGTGGAAAATATGATAACCAAGGATACATGTTCCCCAAACCTCCTGCATTCATTTTATGTATGTGAGTATAAAAATTCCCAATACAAACTGTTCTCAGAAATATAGTTTTAGAATTAATTATATCAAACAACGTTTTCACAACCATGATCCTGAATGAGACTTAATGTCTTCGATATCCTTAGTGATATTGATTTCCTGCCACCAACATCTCCACACCCAATTTCTGGCTTACGGTTTGGAACATATCCGAATTGCTGCATTGAGGTTTAGTTCTATCATACTGGATTTAAATACAGGACCATAAAGTTTTAGTGTCACTTTACAAATTAACACAATTTTTAGAGGTACAACAAATTTGGGAAAATTTTACATTTAATTTCATTTACCAGAATTCATTGTAATTTTGGCTTCAATTTGCTACTTACTTATAAATCAGCAAAAAAAAAAAATTATCTGTCTAAAGGAAAATGTAACAATTTTCCACATTCATCTTCAACAGTAAAGACAGAAGCCCCAGAGCTTTGTTAAGAACCCTCCACTGTCCCTTCTAGCAACCACATTTTCCTTGTCCTTTTTCTCTCCAACCTTGGATGACTACATCAGTCATCAGTAGTTTCCCTCAAAATCTTAACACTTCCTTATGTGTGCTCTCTCTCAGTTGCTATTCTTATTTCCTTTCATTTAGAAGAGCAGGGCCATCAAAAGAAGTTTTTCACATTCCCACTTCCACATCTACCAACCCTTCTATGGACGCTGACATTCCTGCTGCCCTAGAGGACCTGCCTTAGCTCCTATACAAGCCAAACCTTCCACTGAGCCACTGGTCCCCTTCCCCTCTTGTTTCCTCAAGGACATATCTCCAGCCATGCTCCCCTTTCCCCTGCCATCAATTTCCCTCTTCACTAAATCATTCACATCGATGTAGAAATGTGATATCTTCCATATTTAAAAAAAAAGTCCTTTTGACCTCACAATCACTTCCAGAAAAAACTCCTAAAAGCATATAGCTATCCTCCCTGTCTACTTTCTCTCTTCTCTTCCTCTCCAATCAGGCTTTTGTTTCTACTACACCAAAAGAACTCTGATGAAGGCCACCAATGTTAAACATTAGGTCACTAAATACGAAATGTCCAATTTTGAATCAAAACTGTAGTTTATTATATCTCAAACAAGAAGAAGTGCAATTAATCAAAGTATGTGCCTAAACGAGCAACAATTTTGCCATCTTAATGGTAGCTTGCTTATACCAGCAGCGAAGAAGCCTGGAGAGCGAATGGTGATGAAATCAAGAAAGGTGTTTTCCACAGCTTGTTGAGAATTGAATATTTTTCCTTGCAAGAGGTGGTCCAAAGCCTGGAAGAAGTGGTAGTCAGTTGGCACAAGGTGTGGTGAATATGGTGAATGACAGAGAGTTTCCAAGTCCAGCCTCTGTAGTTTGAGCAGCATTGTTTGTGCGATATGTGGTAGGGCATTGTCTTGCAAGAGGATTGGCCTGTCTATATTGACCAATCTCAGTTTCTTAATCATAAGCATCCTCATCATTTCATCCAACTGGTTGCAGTAGACATCCACTGTAATTGACTGATCAGGTTTCATGAAGTTGTAGTGGATAATACCAGTGCTGGACCACCAAATAGACACCATTAGCTTTTTTGATGAATATTTGGTTTTGGACTATGTTTCCACACATCATCTTTATCCAACCATTGTACCAAACACTTGTGATTGTCAAAAAGAATCCGTTTTTCATCACATGTAACAATGTGGTGTAGAAATGGTTCGTCTTTATGTCTTGAAAGCAAAGAAGACAAGCTTCGAGATGATTTCTCTTGTATGCTCATGTGGTACTCATCTGTCCAGCTTCTTTACCTTGTCCATTAGTTTCAAATGGTCCAATATTGTTGGAATAGTGACATCAAAGCTTGTTGCTAATTCATGCATAGTTTGAGATGGATTCACTTCCACTACAGTTTTCCGTTCATCATTATTCACCTTGGTCTCAGGTCACCCATGTGGCTCATTTTTAAGATTAAAATAACCAGAACGGAACTGCTCAAACCATTGACATACTGTGTGTTCATTAGCCACATCCTTCCTAAATACGTCCTTGATATTTTGAGCTGTCTACACTGCACTGGTTCCACGGCAGAACTCATTTGAAAATAACATGAATTTTTTACTTTTCCATGGTTTCACAAAAATTGCTCTAAAAAAAATTTGAAAGATACTCTCAAGCCAAACCATGCATTTGAAAGACTGAGGATGTACCTTTACAATAAAAATAAAACTAGAAGTGTCAAAGTGAAATGTCAGAGATATCAA
>CAUYRB010040727.1:0-12993 GCA_963574695.1 Propithecus perrieri | reverse complement strand
CAGGTGCAAATGAATGAACGCGGTCTATAACATCCACAGGATCGTATCTTGCAAATGTCAAGTGACAAAAAAGAAAGTTGCGCAACAAAATCATTCAAGAAAATTTTAAAAGCCACAAGATACGATAGAGGTTGTGTCTTTGAAATTTTCATAAATGTCATTTATGATACGGAGCAATGACAAAATGCTAAGTTATTTATCCTTGGGGGTGGGTACACAGATATTAATATTTGTCGTGTTATTCGTTGTTCTTTAGTGTGTTGTGCGCGCACACACACAAATCCTGTGGGGACAGCATGCCAGTTCCCGGTGGGGAGGAGGAGACGCCGCCTTCCCCAGTAAAATTGGAAGTGTCCTTGGAGCAGGACCTCACCTGTGATCAGACGCTTGTAGCTCCGCGCGGCCGTAATACCTGAGGGCGCCAGGGGACCAGGTGTGTCTCACTTTGGTGTCAACATCTAGATCGTTGTCTAGAAGGCCGAGTTCTCCAGCTACTCATGGAGGTTCCATTGAAGAGACCCACATGCAACACAAATCACAACATACAGGAATGCGATTACACAACTTGCACGACAGAGATCTATATCACAACCCACCTCATGGCTCAGGCTTATCCGCTCTACCCCCTTGAACTTGAAACCAGACTTCGGCTGCTTTGGGCCTGGGGTTAATTATTCAAAACAGTAGTGACCAGGGCCACCTACCATCCCCCCCAGCGCGGGGACTGTGGGACCCATACACTGCGGCTGCGGCTGCGGGTCTCTGCCCAGGGCCCAGGAGTTCCAGGACAGCTGCAGACGCCCCACCTCCGAGCGCTCTGGGCCATGCGGGCGTTCACAAACCTCTCTGAGGGAAAAGTCATCTTTTCTATCCACAGAGGCAGTTTCCTGGCTTTGAAATCTCAGCAGACGTCTCTCTTGAAATGTGTAATTACTATTTCTGTTCTGGTCTATAGGTGTTCTAACTTTAAATAAACTTCACTTCCTAGCTGGGCATCAACAATTGTTCAAAACATCCTTGACAACTCATTGATTTAAAACAAAATCAGCTCTTATTTGTACTGTGTCGTGCTCACGTTCCATGAGGAATCGGGGCTTTAAGCAGAGAAAAGTTTGGTGGAACACTGTGGGCTGCACAAGGGACGTGCGTGACCAGGGCCGTCACGATGCTTCGCTCCCCGGAACAAGCAGGGGGAGGCAGCTGTGGCCCAGGGATGCGGACAGCCAGGAGCAGCCCCGTTTGCAAGTCACCGTCCCCAGAAAGAGGCCAGAGGGAGAGCTCGCCCAAAGCACAGCTTCCAAAGCTTAGGGGTTAACATCTGGGATGACTTTTGTGTCCTTCTGGGTTATTAAGAAAACTGTAACTTACATAGCAGAGCACTGGGCTGAGTAAATGTGATTGTTTTCCTCTCTGGTATTTACCGTTCAGCCTCCACAGCTCTGGGACACTCACCTGTCTTATCGAAAGGATGCTTCTTCCTCCACCACAGAACCCTGTCTGTCCAGGCTGGGGTGCGGCATTTGTCACTTGTGTCGTAGGCGGCCGAGCCAACATCATACTTGTAGGTGGGCCCAAAATTAATGGTTCCTTCATGAAAGTCCTTAAAAATCTATTGGGAGAAAATCAAGTCACAAGACTACCTTAGTTCTTTGAGATTCTGTATGTTCCATATAAAAACAAAAAAATAAAAAGGCATTTTCCAGAGTGTTCTATTCCCAAAAAGTAACAGAAACCATATGATACTTGCAAATACCTCTAAAACAGGACATACATGTGCCTTTTATCTAGCAAAAGAGTGGTGGATCCTCTGCTCATCCCACTGACGGACACCCCACCCTTGAGCCCTCCCTCCGGTGTCCGATCCGTCCTGTCCACTGGCGGCCCCCAGGAGACAGCGGGAGGCCTGAGGCGGGCTCAGGTGTGCTCCAGGGCGCAGTCCCAGGCCTGGTGCAAGGCCCGGCCCACACCCGCATGGCCTCAGTCAGCGCTTGTTGAGCACATGAATTGAGCAGCTCTGCTCTCCGCGTTTAGCTTTGGATCGCCCTTGGTGCTGGGGGAAGACCCGGGAACAATCACTTGTTCTCTCAGCACATCACTGAAAGGGTGCGAGCACGCTGGCAGGAGGAAGAAAGGACAACCTGCTTTAGGGGTTTGGTGTGGTCCCTCGTCCACCTGGGCACCCCGCAGCGACCCACGTACTGGCAGGGGCAGAGGTGGGAAGGCACAGAAAACCTCGAAGAACGTCCGAATCTCACTTTAGGAGAGACCTTGTCTTCCCCAGCCTCTCGCATTTAACCAGCCTCTTTCTCAACAGGTAGACGGAATTTAGACCGACTGCCCTCATCTTAGCCCGTCTTGCTAGGATGCTAACAGACGCTGAAATAAGTAAATGGTATTAGCTGGAGGAAAACATAAATTCTGGACATTTGGGAGCCGGCCGGTGTGACCTTGAAGAACTGAAGACATCCCATGGTTCAATCTTTCCTGCGTATGTCGCGGCCTAAGGAGTCCCTAAAAAACCGTGCCTGGGCCATGAGGGGGAACATATGTGCTCTGTAGTTTGACAGTCTTGGACCAAACGATGGCTCTGTACTGGCTGTGTGACCTTAGATAACTTATTTGACTTTGTCCTCAGTTTTGTCTATAAAATGGGTATAATACTAATCTGTAGGGTGGTGATGAGGATCACAAATTGTGTGTATTTAGATAGTGTTATAACTTGTTAGTGTTTTTACTAACAAGAAATAGTGACATCACCAAAAGAGAGTATTTTGAGCAGAGTGCAAAGTGTCATTGGTGGCTTATTACATCTAAGTAAAGCTGTCTCACGCCTGACAGGAGGTGAAGTGGATCAGGTGTGCGTGGACTCGTGTGCGGCGGCATTCCACATCCCCACATGGCGAAATGCTCGGGTGCTGACACTGGGGCCGTGTGAGCTGGACACAGCTACTTCCTTGGTGCTGAGACAGGCGCGAGGGCTCAGCCTGTCTGGAAGCGGGAAGGACGCAGGGCCACCTCCGAGCACGGGAGCGCGTGCCTGGGTGGGCACGGAGACTCCTTGCCGTCAGCTCCCACAGCGGGTTTCATCGCTCCCAAGCTGGCTTTCCCACGCGATGGCCCCTCCGGCCACGGGAAGACACACAGATCCACGTATGGCAGCCAAAGCCCGTTAAGGAGAGGCAGGAGGTGTGTGTGAGTGGCCCCTCCTGTTACCCCTGTAACTTCACGCACCCCACGTTTTCTGTAACACCAGAAACACTGTCAAATCCACTCATGGAACCGAATTTGCTGAACACTAGTGTATTCATTTCATTCCATATTGTCATTCCATATTGTAGAAGCTGCTAAAAAATGTTTTAAAAGCACAACTTACTTTTCCACTTGATTTCTGTAGCTGTAGTTGATCAAATTCCAGAAGTTTCTTCCAGTCTTGGCGTTTAACAAAATAGAAGACTTCTTCGTAAGTAAGATCGATGCGGTAGTTGAAATCGCCACACCAAAACACATAATCGTGAGAGAAGATGTTTCTCCCCTAAGTTGTAAAGAAAATCCCAATCATTCCAGCCCATCTTACAGGAAGGCAGGAGAGGGGAGAAAAAACAAGCTCACCGGCAGGCGACAAACAGCAGTATTTTTTATTAAAAAGTTACTTTAAAAAAAAAAGTTTTCTACTAGAAAGTTTTCACCAATTTCCTAAACCTACTGAGGAATTTATATGCCACTCACTTTATTTTAAACGGTGTTTCTGGGTGGTTTGGAGAAAGCTCAGCTGTCACTGGGGAAGCAAGCCTGCTCCCAAGAATTGCCCAATCACTCAGCATTACAAAAACGAGATGTAAGAAGAGCAGCCTAAGTGTTCAGACCGTGCACCTTCATAAAACTTCATGACTTCGGAGCATTTTCACCCGCACCCTCCCTCTCCTTCTCACTCCTCCTCCTTCAAAACCTGCCCAGTCGCCAAGAACCCACGGCCCTGCTGGCCCTGGACAGCTCCTGGGGTCCTTGCTCTCCCTGTCCCTGTCCCCAGAGACCACAAACCATGACAGCAGCTGCTGCGGATCAACTGCCTACAAGGGCCGAGCTCTGTTCCGGGTGCACATTGTCCTCACAGCAGCCCCTGGGTAGCAGATACTACCGGCTCTGTTCTAGATTTAAAACCAAAACTAACCGAGTCCAGAAGTAATTTGCTGAAGGTTGCACAGGCAGTGCGTGATGGAGATCTGAGCTCAGATCTGCCGAGCTCCGACATCTGTTTCTGTTCTCCCACACTGTGTGGCGTTCCCATTTCCCTCACGACAATAATCTGGATGGAAGATTAAACTGATCCCAACCAAATAGAACTAGCGCCTAGATAGCACTAACAGAACTTTCTGCAGCACTGGAAATGTCCTCGGTGCTGTCTGACGAGGGAGCCACTGGCCACATGCAGATACTGGGCACTTTCAGTGTGGCCGGTGCAAGCAAAGAGTTACTGACTTTAGCTGAGCACATCACCAGTGGCTGCTATATCGGACGATACTGGTGTAGACGATCAACTTTCAGGTACCCTCTATTTCTGTTGTTGAAAACAAAGGAGCTATCTTATAAACCCCTCGATTATTTGGACTGTGTCCCATGTTTGCATTTTTAAGTGACAAGGGTTAGACTTTCTTTTTTAACTACATCATATATAATTAAAAATTTCTGAGCTCATTTGTTTCTTCTTTAACTGAAGAAACAAAAACTGTCACCAAGATCGTGGCCCTTATTAATGAAAACCGAGGAATTTCTGCCTCGAGTGCTTGCGCAGCCCAGTACACAGGACGTCAATTTTAAGGAATATCTTTTCAGGCGGACGAGCTCTGTGACCCAACCCCCCGTCTCTCAGACACCAGACGATTCTGTGGCGAGAACAGCTGAAGCCTAGCAGGTGGGGCCTGCGCCAGGCTGAAGGTGTGCAGGGGCTGGTCCTTACACGGGAAGGGGAGCATTACGTTCCAGATGTGAAAAGTAAAGTCCTCCGGCTTCAGCGCGAGGACTCCAGACGGCCGCGAGAGGGCGCAGGACGCGCATCACAGGCAGCCTTGGGACGGGCAGAGGCTCCTCGGCCAGGAATTCGGGGTTTGAAACCGGATGTGCTTATCTGAGCCACAACCGACTGTATGAGAAGACTGCTCATCTCAAGGAAACGGAGATTTCTACTGCCTGGATGCAACTGTTCCCACCACGTGGAAGGGACAAAGCACGGACACGTCCGTTTTCTTTCCCCAAAGCACCACTTCAGTGACAGAACTGGAAAATGCACATATGAAACCCTGGGGCCCTGCACACGCCCGGGGACCGCTCAGGGAGGAGGGGACGGAAGGCTGCAGGGTGGCCTGCCACGGGCATGTCATGTACACCGCCCGTGTCCCCAGGCCAAGCCCTCTGGGCAGGGCCCCTCCTGTGCTCGTGTCCCCCGGCCTGGCTCCTAGCAGCAGCTCACCGTGGGGAAGCAGAGCTTCTGCGTGATCTCCCTGTAGTCCTCGTTCCTCTCCTTCACCTGGGACTGGCCGGCGGTCAGGTGGCTGCACAGGAAGCAGAAGCTGGTGCTGTGGAACTGGAAGCGGATGCCCACGGCGCCTTTGTTGCCCGCCTTGCCGCCCATGCCCGTCTTCACCGTGTCGATCGCCACGTCCCTGCAAGAGAAGAACGTGCGCACCGCCGGCACTCAGTGGCCGCGAAGGGAAGCGTGAACCTGCTCTGCTGCACAGAGAGCCCGGCAGCAGCGCCACCCCCGCCGCTCGGGGAGTCTGTTCCATCGTATCCCCAGTGGCCATGCAACGGTGACCCATGTGACTGTCACTGGATCCACGGCCAGGAGGCCACCTCCCTCTCACTGCCAACAGCTGCCTGGTGCACCTTCCCCGCACCCCGACTCCGAAGTGTTTTGGGCTCGTGTGAGCCCCCCGAGCACCCAGTGAAGCTGGAGACACGGCAGGCCCTGCGTGCACCCCGCCTTCTCGCTGCCGGCAGGTGCGGCGTGGACGTCACAACCTGCCACCACTGCCACCTCCCGACCCCTGTGCAGCCATCACACAGGGCACAGGAGAGCCACCAGGCATGTCTTAAGAACTAGGAAACCACTGGTCCTTCGTGCTGGGCCGGGCAGTGGTGTCAAACTGACTTTTACGCAATGCAGGTTCCTGCTGGTGCTGAAACGCCAACTTACAATGCGTGCAAATGAACGGGGAGGTCCGCAGAGCCGCTTCCATGACCGAGCCACAGACTGAGGCCTACAGGCACATCTGCTCCCTCGCACGCACGGTGAGGGTGACACCTTGCCACTGCTCCCTTCTCCAGTAGCTTATCTTTGGCCCTGACGCCAGCCTTGCCTTTCCTCCAACCCTCACTAACCTGCAGCCCCTAACCTGGGACACTGACCCACTGCCACGGACACAAGCAGAGGAACATGGACTGAGACATTTTCCGAAGGTCACAGGAGAGGACTGAACACGGAGCACGGTCTTGCTCCCCACGTGCCGCCGCGGGGGACGCCTGCGGCGCTCTAAGCACGCGCAGGTGCCCAGCCAGGCATAAGCCCGCGTGGCTCAGGGGGAAGGCGAGCTCAGTGCCTGGCATCAGCAACCAGGAAGGCGAGGAAATTCTAAGGCCACGAAGCCAGGCAGCAACGTGCGGCTACTGGAAAGTTGAGGGACAAGCCGAGTTCTTCAAACCCACACCCGCCCCTTCCTAACAGGAAACGCTTTCCTAAGATTTCCCCTTTCTGACACTCACACAGCTGTCACCGTGAAAAAACAATAGCGGACGGGCAGCGGTGGAGGCCCACACAGTCTCCCTAGAATTCTTCCAAAAAGAGACAAAAGAATCGCAGTTTCCTGACGAGTTACTCAGCTCTTGGTCACAGGTTTCCTGTCTGTAAAATTCCAACAAGGAACTCCCTTCCTTGCGCAGAGCTGGGCTTAGGTGAGGACAGTCATGTAACACTCCAAGAAAGCCCAGCTTCCTGGGTCAGAAGTTCCCTACTGTGGCTTTTTAACGGCTAGACAGTATGCTATTCAGCCTAGTTTTTCCTTGGGGGTTTCGCCACACTTATCTAGAATAATGGCAGCCCCCATTCCTGCTGGAGAAGAGGAGGAGGAAGTCATAGAACAAAACACAAAGACTAACAACCCCGTGTTCCCCAGATGTTTGTAAACAAAGGTTCTTACCTGATGAACGGGACATGGTATGGACGTACAAAGATATAAAGACAGACGCCCACCAGCTGTGCCGAAGTCAAGAGAATGTACCTATGGGAGCGTGAGATGGCTTTCTGAAGCTGCTCACCCCACATCTTCCTGTTGGTGGTGCTGCAGAGAAAAGACAGGAAGCGTGGAAGTGCCATCTCCCACCACCGGCTGCCCCGGCCGTGGCTTATGCCTGTGCCGGAACTGATTTCACACCGCCCGCGCCCAGCGCGCGCCTGCCTCCGGTGGGTGGCCTGCGCGTTTTCGGCTGCGTCTCACACGCCACGGCAGCCCCTCCTCGACTCCAACACCAGGCACAGGACCTGCTCGCAGGAGCTCCGCAGAGTCAGTTTTATTTACTTGTTCGGAAAATTCTTTGAACTAAAAGCTGGGCAAGTTTAGCGGGGGAAAAAAGTCTGGTTGACTTTACACCAACTGTTAATCCAGTGGTTTTAGGAGGGTTTGATTTTATTTTTTCTTTCTTTAAGAGACAGGGTCTCTGTCGCCCGGGCTGGAGTGCGGTGGTGCAATCACAGCTCACTCCAGTGGTTTGGGTTCTTTGTCCTGGTGTAAAGGAGGGGCGTGCCTCCGCCCTGCGCCCTCGCCTTCTCACCTCTCCGCAGGAAACGTGAGTCAGCCACTGTCCCAGCCCCACCCTGCGCCCCGGGTTCACGCGCACCGGCTCCTGCAGCAGTGCCAATCGGCCTCGACGTGTGGCCGAGGCCAGACAGCGCAGAGCAAACGGCCGTGATCAGTCCTTCTCTCTGCCGCCTTCGTTAGCAGGGAAGAGGGAACAGGGCGGCGCGTACGTGAGGCAGGGGACGCAGCCAGGGTCACAGTCAGCTGTTCAGACGCAGGCTGGCTTGAGGAGAGTCTCGGGGGCCCTGCTCCCGGCCAAACACCTGACTCAGGAAGACCCCACTTAGCCCCCCGCACAGCCCCTTACCTGGCATTGACGATATTCCCTGCACTCAACTCCACCATCTCTTCAAACCCCACAGCAAATATGTCAGCTGGGCTGCTGTCGTCTGGGGAACAAGGCAGGAGACGAAAGAAATCAGAACCAACAAGTCCCGCATGACTGGATCGTGGGGCCCCCATTTCCCTCTTCTGAGCCACGCTGTCCCCTGCCCGTCCAACTTGAGGTGGCTGCCACCACTCTGGGGAGCGGCTCTGACGAGCCCGCTGCAGAAATGCCTGGTGTAAGTGCAGCCCAGCGAGCCCAGAGGTGCTCTTCGCACGTTCCGCCTTTGTTGCCTTCCAACAGGGGCGCTCAGGGCCTCGTGCGGTCCCTGCAGCAGTTACCGACCTCTCCGCTCGCTCCTCAGACACTCGGGTACCTGCGCCCTCGAGCCCAGACATGGTTCCAGCTGCTGCAGAGCGTGAGGCACCTGCCTGCCTGGCTCCAGCTGGGGAAGTGGCCTCCATCAGTGACAGCCGGGCAGGCTGTGCCTTCCTGCTCTGTGGCCCACACCGGGCAACTCGGAACGTCCAGCTTCACCACTTTTTTTCTTTTTAAGAAAACAATGCCTGTCCCTGCTTGATCTGTTTGGCAACCGTAACCACAACTCCTTCCTTTTGCTGACCCTGGTGGCTTTTTAGTGGGCTGGTGAGCCCACTAATGCCTACGCCAATAAAATCCCTGCGCGATGGCAACCAGCCTGCTGAAACCACCCATGCTTTCCCCGCAGGCAAACAAGAGGAGTCGCTTTAGCGTGGGGGAGGGGACTCTCCTGTACGGGTGTCCTCAGCATCACGGGGCCTGCTCTCGCGGCACTCAGGATGGTTTCTGGATGCGTGACAAACACTGACACAGGCCACCACTGACATGAGAAGCCCACAGACTCTCAACCGTGGACTCCGCCACCTGCCGTGAGGCGGAGCAGAGGGCGCAGACCGTGCGCGGCAGGAGGGGAAAGGGCTCGGGCGCGGCGCATCTGGGCCGCGTGGAGAATGTACATAAGCGCAGGCCACCGCCTGTCCCCTGAACCACAGGCCGCTCGGCAACAGGCAAAGACGCAGATCACAGGTCTCCTCCTGAGCCCAAAGGAGGACGAAGCGAGGCCCCGCGTGAAGGCTGACTGGACAAGGATCCCCTACTCCTCGCGTCCTCAGCTCCGAGGCCATGCGACGCCTTATACTGCATGACGTAAGATAAAAGGTGGGGTGCCAAATATGGAGTCGTTTTATTCTTAAAAAGTACATAAATTCTTTCGTATCGTGACTCCTTAAAGCGGACCACAGAGCTGGTCTGGGGAAAGGCCGGGGCGAGGGTCTCCGGGTCAGCAGCGATATCAAAGCCACGCCTGGCTCCCACCCGATGGGGATGCAGCTCTAGGAGCCACGTCGTCCTCCTGGCCACAGAGAGGTCACCAGGGAGGGGTGATCTACTGATCAAAACCCAAGACTGCACAATCTCTCTATGTGAAGAGCAAAGAGATTCGCCCTCTGATGACTCTTCTAACCACTGGGAAAAGAAAAGGTAGTTAATTTGCGGGGCAGATTCTGGAAAGTGAGACCACGGTGCTTTTTAAACATTCTGAGGAATGGAAACAGCAAATGCTAAATTCCACGCGGCAGTGGCTATCGCAAGGCTCAAGCCTGTTACACTGGGTTGGACGAACTCTGCGTGTGTCCCCACCGCGGCAGCTGCCCTCACCCTGGGGCCCCGCGGCGCCGGCCAGCTGGGGCGCGTCGAGCAGCCAGTCCGTCAGCTCCGCCGTCCCCAGGAGATTGCTCCGGAACTGCTTTCCCCCGTTCACGTTCCACGTCCCCATGGCGATGCGGACGCGTTTGAGATTTGTGAATTCAGACTGGCGCTCCGTCATAGCTTTCAGGATCCTGGGAGTCACTGTGGGGGGGGGTATAAAAAGACAGATTTCTCTGCAGTTCGAAACCGCAGGCACCCTCCAAAAATATGGGAGGGGCCGCTGTTCCAGAAGACGACTGGCGAGCCTCTGGCTACGCTCCCTAAAGGAAGATGATGAAAGGCTTAAAACCACAGAAACCCCTGGTGCTTCCCTCCTGGCATTTCTGCATAAAGGCGTGGAGACACAGGACTGCCAACTCACCGCCACACGCCGCCCCACCACAGCCACAGCGGCCAGCGGCCGTGTGACATCAAATCACCAGGAGCCTCAGACACAACGGAGAAAAGCCCTGTCCCAGCACCTGCCCCACACTCCCTGATCCCGCAGAAGAACAAGGCACTGGAATCTAAGCGACGCGACGCTGCAACTGACCATATTTAAAATACATATGAACACACACACACACGTGTATAACTAAACATCTTACCAACCAAAACACCCATTTTTGCATTTTCCGCCTTCCCTCCCGCATGCCTTAAATGTTTCATCTCAGACTTACTTAAGGCTTTAAAAAGTCATTACACAGAACCATCTCCATGGTTAGACAGCCAAAACATATTTGAGTTTTTAAACTAGTGACACGACCCAAATCTAACTGGAGTCTGCCCTGCCACTGAGCGAGACTCACCGCGCTACTCGGAGCTTCCCTTGGCGTTCGCCAAGCGGGCACCGTGCCCAGGGTACAAGCTAATTATCGCCATGGCTATCAGAAGCCAAAATGAGTTCCCCCAGTGATGGAAGAATGAGGGTAGAACAGGGCTGTGAAACCATTTTAAACACAAGCAAATGCATTTTTCAAAAACACCAAAAATTTCTAAAACAAAACTTAAAAGGAGAGAGAGGAGCCAAGATGGCGGATGAGACAAGCTGCCAGTCAGAAGGTCTCTGCAAAAAAGACGAATTTTAGAAGAAAGAGAAAAAAATAAGCTAGAAGAGAAACATAGATCGCGTGAGGGTCGGAAGGAAGGGTGCCTGAAACTACGAGAGACTCCACGGGAAGACGTTGGGGAGCAGAACTGGAAGGAGAGAGGTCCCGAGAGGCTCGGAGCCCATCCACAAGGGTAGGTGGAGCGGTTAACTTCCCCTCCCTTGCATCTCGGACTGCTGGTGGCTCCTGAGTGGCTGGAGAGACCTGCTGACACCAGCCCAGAGACGGCTGCCGCCAGTGAGCGGTGGCCTCTTGTGGACTCAGTGCCGGGCTCCCAGCCCCTTCGGGCACCTCCCCGGGCGCAGACCCGAGCCTAGCGGCAGACGCCATAGTGCTCCGTTCTCTCCTTCCCCCTCCCTATCCGTGCGTGCCGAGAGAGACAATTTAGCCATCACATGGAGGCATCTCCAAGGAACGGGACCTCTCCTTTTGGGGCCCTACAGCAGGCTGAGAGGTACTCAGACTGCGAGTTCCCTACCCGCCAGCCCTCCCAGGTGCCACTTGTCTGGGGACTCCAGGAGAGTGGGGCAAATCCCGAGGCGGAGTGAAATCGATCCAGCTTGGGCGCCCTGTAGGTGATTCAAGACCAGCACCTCTCCCCCTGGCAGAGTTAGGGATTGATCTCCAGGGTCCAGGGGTCAGGCCTGCAGACCAGACCCCGTGCACCCGGGTCACGATCTCACTGCCCTGGGGCACGGAGGAGAGATCTGTGAAAGAGCCTACTGAGGAGTGTGTGCCTTCAGGGGCGGATCGGCGTGCCTGACCAGCAACCCTCCTCCTAAAAGAGGGCTGTGCACCCAGCTCAGGCTACGATCCTGGGTAGGGAACCTCCCAGGCCATGTCACAACCAGGGGAGATCCATCGGCCTGACGCCCCGCTTGCTGGCAGAGGCCTGGGAGAGGACACAGAGAGGGGTAGATTGGAGGGGAGCGAGACCTGCTCCAGAGTGCAGGTCTTGGACAGCCCCAGCCCCCAAGCCCAGACTTTCAGCTGAGTGGAGCCATTTCAGCTCCTCCTGGCAGCTTTGCACAGAAACAAAGAACAGAACTTTGACCCCTGCTAACAGCAGCTGTGGAGCCTGAGGGCAGGCTAATCCAACCCAGCCCCACCCAGACTCACTCCTCCCACTGCTGGGGAGAATAAGGACACACCTGGAAATCCCAGGGCCCCACCCACCACTTGAGGCACAAGAGGGCCTCTCTAGAGGAATAAGAGCTAGCTACGGGACCCAAACACAGCACTGCAGCTCGCTCCTCCCTGCAAGTGCCACCTACTGACAGGGAGGTCATCCTGCACACCCGTTTACTGCATCTACTGATTCATTATAAAGGGTGTGGTCGAATCTCACCCACAAACACCACCTACTGGCTCAGAGACTAAACAGGGCGTGTCATTATCCAAACGAAAATTTAAAGGCGAGAAGGAACAACTGATCGAGATGGGAAGGAACCAGCGAAAGAACTCTGGAAGTATGAAGACTCAAACGGAAAGCACACCCCCAAAGAGGAACAACAGCCCTCCAGCAATGGACATTAACCAAACTCAGAACACTAAAATGACAGAAGAAGAATTTCAAACATGGATTGCAAGAAAACTGAATGATATCCAAGAAAAAATGGATAACCAACACAAAGAAACCACAGAAAAAATCCAGGACTTGGAAGAAAAATTCACTAAAGAAATTGAAATATTAAAGAAAAATCAAACCGATCTCCTGGAAATAAAGGACTTATACAGGGAACTACAAAACACCATGGAAAGCCTCAAGAACAGGGTAGATCAAAAAGAAGAAAGAATCTCAGAGATTGAAGACAAGTCCTTCCAATTAAATAAGCCAGTCACAGAAATCGAGCAGAAAATTAAGAGAAAAGAAATAAGCCTACAAGAAATGTGGGATTATGTGAAAAAACCGAACCTGAGGGTGATAGGGGTTCCAGAAGGTGAAGAAGAAAACACTCAAGGGCTGGATAAGCTATTTGAAGAATTA
>CAUYRB010040726.1:0-10661 GCA_963574695.1 Propithecus perrieri | reverse complement strand
TGCCTCAAAAAACAATTCAAAGTCTACCTATCCCTTTCACTAATCCCCAGACCTCACTTATTTGTCTTAAGGTGCTTGAAGATACTTTGAAAAATCAGGATATTGTGGTGCAGTGGCACATGCCTGTAGTTGCAGCCACTTGGGAGCTGACACGGGAGGGTAGCTTGAACCCAGGAGTTGGAGACCAGCCTGGGCAACAAAGCAAGGCCTCATCTTAAATAAATAAATAAATAAATAAGACACTGGAAACAGAACTGTCCTACTTTTAAGACAAAGAAGAAAATATTTAAATAATAATTACTCTAGACCTCTAATAATAGGCAAATATGCTCCCCAAAACTCCTTCTTGGTAAAAACTTACATCCTTTCTCTGTGCCTTTGAGATGTAAATTTTCTACCCTGCCCTACCCATGAACCATCCCTTTTGAAATGCAAACTTCAGGACCCTGATTTTCAGCAAAATAAAAAATTTGAAAAAAAAAAAAAGGAAAGAAGTATTTGGAAACTGGCAAATAAACAATCTTAAGTAGCCATCTAATCAGGTAACCTCAGCTTTTCCCATTTGCCAGATCCAGCTATGATTTTATAAGTGAATTTTGAATTATCAGATCTGGCACATGGCTAAAGTTTGAGTGAGAGCTGTAAGATCTGCTTCCATTTGTATGTTTTTTTATATATTTATGTACATGTGTATATATGTTATGGGGCAATGTGCTATTTTTCTACCTCTGGATGAGCTGTATTTCATTGGCTTAAAGAAAAATAGTACTTATAAAAATTATTCTCTCAGTAAAATCATGTTTATGTGACTTCAGTAAAATTTGATAAATGAGAATATGGCTGGCTTAATTAAAACATTAACCCAAGTAAACAGCTAAAACATTAAACAATTAGAGAAATTGCCATTTCTTTATAGTTGTCAGCATTAAATATAACGCAGACACAAAATTTTTTACCTTAATTAGAGGTTTCAGATCCTAAAACTATGGATTCAGCATAGGAACAAATGTGCAAGTGAAAGGGAAGTGT
Organism: Propithecus perrieri; assembly: GCA_963574695.1. Taxonomy (NCBI): domain Eukaryota; kingdom Metazoa; phylum Chordata; class Mammalia; order Primates; family Indriidae; genus Propithecus; species Propithecus perrieri. The sequence goes on along the minus strand of CAUYRB010040726.1, from coordinate 9,632 downwards.
CCTTTACTTTGTGTATATCAAGCACAGCGGTAAAACAAAAATTTGATTATTTAACTTTTTACATTTTTGGTTTTGAGAAACTTGACTAACATGCAGATGGTGCAGAAATAGTTAATGGATATAGCTTAAGATGATGGCTAGCTTTATCTAATGTCTCACTTAATTTTCATAAGTAATCTAAGCATATTCATTAAGAACAAGTAAATTAAATAAATGTGAGACAATAGTTGATAAGTGAACTTTTTAACGTAGTTATGTTTTATAATATTTTTGCTTTAAAAAGTTTCGCAATCTTATTGGTCACTACACCCTGAGATGATGGATAATTCATTGAATGTCTAGGTCATTTCAAAATAAGATAAAATACTGAAGCATTTATTGCTGAATGTAAGTTAAAGTTTACTTTTAGCTTCTTAAATTTTATAGAAAGAAAAAATATATTTGGATCTGTTAGTAAATATGTCCTGTTACACAATGAAAAACTGTTCTATGAGGAAGCATATGTTTCTAAAAATTATGAAACATGTATTCATAAAATGTTGGTATATGACAGACAGTTCAAAATTGCTTGGTTCCTAGATTTTTACTGGAAATTAGGATTACTAAGACTTAAAATTCTATTACATATGGTCCCTGACTTACAGTGGTTTGACTTAAAATTTTTCAACTTTACAGTGATGTGAAAGTAGAAAGGGTAGGAGAAACTCTTGTAATCCTGGGCGGCAGCAGTGAGCCACAGCTTTTAGCCAAATGAACACGAGGGGAAACAACTGATATTCTACAACGTATTGTATTGCCAGATGGTTTTGCCCAGCTGTAAGCTAACATAAGTATTATAAGTGTAAGAGTGTTATAAGAAGTGTTATAAGCCTATAAGCTATGATATTCAGTGGGTTAGGTATATTAAATGCATTTTCAACTTACAGTATTTTCACCTTATGATGAATTTACTGGGATGTACATAGCCTCATAAATTGAGGATCATCTGTATGTAATTGAAACTACTAGGAATAATGAGGGAAGCAACTCTGTATGTAAAGTGAACAAGGCAAGCAAGATGTTATAAGGTATGAAGATGTGATTTTGTTGAGGAGAAAATAATTTTGCCTAGTTTAGAGGGTATTTAAAGTTTTTTTCAGAATGAATGAAGGAAAGATGGACAAAAACTGAATGAATATAAAAAGTTGGGAAGAGAGAGAGAGTAAATTTTGTGTGATATAACTAAATAAAGTTGAATGAATTTATTATAACAGTTTTTAAAATGTGCCCTGATATCAAAAATACACTGGTGAAAAACTAGAATTTGGTCTTCTCTTTTAAAAATATGATTTTCTTGTAGTATTGATAAGAGATCGTAAAAGATTTTTCTTTATTTACCTTTTTGAATGAGCTGCCAAGGGGGTAAAAAAAGAGATTCTATATTTTCTCAAAATAATTTCCTGGGCTTCATGTTTTCTTTATTAGGTCTTTGATTACTTAAGAAAACTGAGTTTTCTCATTTTTAAACGAACTAAGTCTTTTTCTACAACTTATAACTTTTCTATATTTTCCTTTGAAATCGTTTGTCACTTTGGTATCATTTCATGTAAGTACCACGCACCAACTGATGGCCCCACTGGAGCTCTATTTTGGTATTATTTCAAAGTGGTCTGTGATTCTACTTAATCAAATGTTTTAGACATCTTTATATTTTTGACAAACTTCCCACAATCAAATTCTAAATTAAGTCTTTTTGACCTCAAATTAACTTTGAGATATTTCCAGATGGGGCTCTGGAATTTCTCAAAATTAAATTGTTCTCCCGTATAAAAGAGAGATATTAGGCTAATTAGTCTTATTTTGTATGTTACATTTGTATGGAAAGCATTGTTAAGTCTGTTTAACCTTCCTTGAGTTATTATATATGGATGTATATTATTACTATGTGTTCCAGATATTGTATGAAATTCATAGAAATCTGGTAAGTCCTGGTAAATAGTCATAATTCTAGTTATTATTTTTAAATGTTAGATGTCACAAAATAACCAAATATTTTTGTCAACTGCATTATAATGAACTCTGATCTTTCTTGTAATCCACAGACAGTTAAGCCTATGCAAAAAGGCTTTGTCTTCAAGAAAATTCATAGAAAGGACCCTGACAAGTACAGGTTTTTGATAACTTTAATTTCATATCATTGAAATGGGTAAGAATTTCCAGAACTCTAATGGAAAAACTGGAGTTATAAAATTGCTAACTGTCATCAAACAGAGAAAGAACTAATTACAAGGGACTAAATAAACTGATTAGGATAATTTCTTTATAACTTGTCATTTGAAACATTGATGATTTTTTTATTTTTTTAATTTTTTTGTATTAGTTCTGTCTAGCCCCTTCAGACATTGATGGTTTTTTAAATGTTTTGTTTTTCAGAGTTAAGGAAAGACTTTATTTTCTTTTACACTAGCTACAGTTTATAGCAATTTGGTAAAGTATAATTTTGTAACATAAATGGAAACGTTTACTTTTTCTCTCTACCTAACCCTTCCAAAATTTAAATACTATTCATGAGTATTCTTATTTTTTTAATAACAATGTAGTTATTTGCATAAGTTCAATAAGAACCTGTTCTTTTAATGGAACACAATCTGGAGTGCTGGTTATATTACCAAGGCTTTGACTGGAATGTCATATTTTCTGATACGGCCAAACTTTAAGGAACTGAGGTTGAGTTTATGGAGCCAATAAAACTTTTGGGGAAAAAAAAAAACTGGCCTGGTACCTTGAATACATGGTTCACATGGTTTCCTTATAAGTGATTAAGGAATGTTACTTCTTGGCAGGCCCAGGAATCTTGAGATATTTCGGGGACCTCAAGCAAAGAGGACTTCACCCAAATCTATAGGTGTTAACAGGCGAAGTTTGATGGTGAGTTTTCTTTGGCTTGCCTTTATAGCTTTGAGGGCTTTTATAAATCCAATCTGAGATTCCTTATTAAAAGTTCCAGCAAACCATACTTAAGAGAGCCTATATAATCAATCACTATTCTTGCCTCACTTATATAAACAATCAGGCCATGTTTAATGAGACTAATCTTATTTTGTCAACCAATTAGTGTTACTGTGATTATCTTTGGTAAAAATGGGTGACTGTAGAGAGAAATTGTGTTTCAATATAAAACTATTAATATAATGCACATTTTATAAGATTTTAGTTCTGTTCTTTGAGGTTTCATTACTCTACCTGTAAACTGGACTGGATCTTGAATTCCTCCAGTATCTGACTACAACTCTCCAAACTAACATTTTAAATTTCCTCCCACCTTTCTAACTTGGAACCATTAAGAACAAAAACTGCCATTTTCTTGAAGCCCAGCAAGCTAGAGCTGGATGACTTGATATGAACTTTGGAGAGATCACTATACAGCTCATATATGGACAATCTTAATGCCTGTTGCCCAGTGGGCTACTCAGAGTATCAACAGAGACATTCAAACTGCAAAAGATGCTTTGAACACAACATCTAGAAGTCTTTTTGACTGGCTGCAGTCATAATAGGGAACTAATACAGAAGTTATACAACCATTTTTTATCCTAATGGTGACAATATTCAAATTTTAGAAATGTTGAACTTATTATTTCTCTGCCAACATCAAAAACAAAAAGGAAACTATTAAGTCCTCTTAGGTAATATAAAAGATATAGCATGCATTTAGCTTCTGCCATTATTTTTCAATCTGAGGTTTGTTCATTTGCTTCTTTGCTTGCTTGTTTGCATGTCTGTGAAATAATTCAGCCTTTAAATTCAATTAATTATTATTATAATTAACATTTTTTATTATGAGGCAGTACAATGTTTGTTCTAGAGTCAAATATGCTTGGCTATGAATCCTGGCTCTACCACTGCCTGCCTTGTGTGACCACAGACAAATTATGTAGACTTTGTGAGCCTATTGACCTTACATGAAAAATGGGTTGAGAATTCAAATACCTACCTCATTATTATTTGATATTAAATTGAACAATGCACAAAAAGCATCTGGCACTTAGTAATCACTCAGTAAATGTGAAATATCATTATCTTCCCTTTCAAAAATTCTTTTTGACCTTTGCACTAAGTACATAAATCATGTTACACATATTTAGATATATAAAAGATAAAATTTATTTAAGCAGTTTTTATTGCTCACTACAATAATTTAGTTATTTTATTAAAATCAATTTTTTTGTCTGAAGGAATATTCTGCTTACCTATTTTTGTCATAGAGGAATATTCTTTCGGGAAAAATTTTGGGAGAGAATATGTGGGTGGTATACTTTGTGAGTCTTTGCATAGCATGAGAAAGCATTATGTTGTCCTCAAATGTAAATGTTAGCTTAGCTAGGTGTAGAATATTAGAAATTTTTATGTTTGAATCTCTCTGTCTTTGTCTTCAGACATTTGTTTTTTGGAGACACAAATTTTGGGCAAACTTGATTTTGCCTTTTCCTTATAGCTAGCTTTTTTTTTTAATTGAATAAAGAGATTTATTCACTCAGGTAAATTTTCCCAATGTTTTCCTTGATGATTGTTTCTCTGTCTACTGCCTTTTCTTTTTCTAGAATTAATTCCTTGGGCTCTTGAGTTACACTGCCTGGCTCTACCACTTACAAATCTTTTATGTTGGACAAGTTGTATAAACTTTTGTGCTTCAGTTTCCTCAAGTGTAAAATGGAAAGCATAATAGTATGCACTTTGTACTGTTGTTATGAGGATAAAACCTGTTATTGTATGTAAAGGATTAAAACTCTGCCTAGCGGATAATAAGTGTTCAACAAACATTAATTATTATCAATAGTATTTTAATCATCACATTCTTGTAGAATTTCTAACCTACAGATTCTTCATCATATGTTTTAATTTTAGAATAGTGTTTTGCATCTAAATGCAATCTTTTTGTAAATTGCTAAATTGTTTGCATTTTGATAGACATCATGGTTTCTAGACTCTCATGAGGAATAAGACGTAGAGATTTCTGAAAAATTGCTACTATTTCTTGGAATAAATCTGTTTTTATTTCTCCCCAGAAGACATTTGCTGTATCTCTTCACAATAGTTTTCCTCTCTGCAACTACTAAATATTTCCATTTACCTGGTGATTTTTCTGTTTGTTCAACTTTACAGAGTCAGACATTTTGTTCGGTTGGGGAAGTTGATATGGAAACCCCCAGAAATTATATGGGTTTTCTTTTTTAACTTTTAACTCTTGTCAAAGGGGAAAAGAAAATGTTTTCATTTTCTGTAGCTTTATTTAAAAATTTTTAAAAATTATTATGGCTACATAAAAATTGTATATCTTTATAAAACTATAGAAGTATGCAATGTGAATTAATAAAATCAGGATAATTGGATAGCTTTATTTTGCTTTATTTCTGGGAGCCCCAAGTAGCTACAATGAGCACTACAAGAGAATCTGGGGAGGCAGTCACATGTTAGAAAATTCTCTGTTTTGATCAGAGATTTATTTTTTCCACAATTTTTCAATAGCTCAAAATTAGCTAAGCACCTGTCTCTGACTTTTCCACCTGACATAACTAATCTCATGAGTGACCTGTTATGACACTGCCCATCTCAGAGAGTTGTCCTATCAGTGAACATCAGCCAAAGTACTTTTATTTGCCCTCTACTGACTACAACAGAGCACTCAATTCCCAGCTTCTGTTGAGATATTGGATTTTGGAGAGGAGGCTCAGATCCTGTTCTCATATTTTGCAGGTGAACTTTTTTCATCATAAGTGCCTAATTACAGTCTAATTATTACGGCTCCCAATTTGATCCCATTTGCACTGTGCACTAGATTTTGTAAGGGCAATTATCTAAGTTGGGGTATCTTAAAGGCCTTCTTTCCTGTTACCCAACACTGTTAATGATTTCTTTTTCACTATTTCCCACTATTTACATTTCTTTGATAAATTCCTTGGGACTTAGGGAAAGAGTGTTAAATATATGTGTTCACGTTACTGTCCTGAAAAGGAATGGTCCTATTTTTCTTTTTTATGGGAGATCCTTACTTTCCCAAAGCACTGACATTAGTATATAATGAACCCATATTTGAAGTATGTGATTAAATATGTAATAAATCTCCTTGAAAGAGAAGTCAGTTACCTTATTTCTTATTAATGATAGTAAAGCCATTCTCTTAGATTTGTTGTTAAATTTCTGTTAAACAAATAAATAAACCAAATCACATGAATTTTTTAAGGTGCTACTTGATAATTATATGAAAATATTCATGGTACATATTGTATCATATTAGAGACAACAAATATATAAAAGAAGATAATCTCACTTGAATATTTGGAAATATATTTTAAAAAACAAAAACTTAAAAACCATTAAATTCAGTCCAGTTCTTCAATGAGAGCAAAGTTTTTATTTGGTTCATCTTATCTTGTTAATTCTAAAGGATTTCCATTTCATGAATCGTGTATGAGTGTTTACCCACTCAAAATTCAAATTCCATTTATAGCAAAGAATTTTTAGATTGTTATGTTTCTGAAACTTATATTTCAAAAGGTATTTTTATTTATAAATACAATGCAATGTTGTAATATCGAATTATACTTTTTTCAAGTTATAATACTTATACAGAAATTCTGATATGCCCTCTAGGCTACCTAAATATACATCCAACTCTTCTAATTCCTCTGGATGAATATAGTAACCCATATGGAGAAATTACACCTAAACTTTTGTGCTATTTATTTATTTTTATAGTAGCAATATGGTCCGGCTAAGAATCAAACTCTGACTTTTCTTTTAACTCTTTTTATGATCTAGGCACAACTGACCACTTCCAATTATAAGGGTATAATGACTGGTTCTCTCTATTCCTGTATGTTTTGATCCATCTACCTGGATGCTTCTCCTGCCCCAGAACCTCAACACTTTCCAGTCCATACTCTCACTTCATCCAAGTAACCTCTGTGCATCCATTGGTCTTATGTCCTCTGCCTTGGGAAATTTTCCTATACCCCAAGCTTGGCTTATATTCCCTACGTGTGCTCATCAATATTACAGTGCTTTTCATACAGTATTTTAAATGACTCTTTAAACGCCTTTCTTAGCAGATAGATAAATTAAACTCATAGCAGGCAAGGACTAGGTCTTCCTCAAATTTGTAACTATAATGCCAAGCATAACATCAGCTCTCGAAAAATATTTGTGGAATTAATCACTAAATAATGTAACCATGTTGAACATTAGAACATTAAAGAGAAATTTTTAACACTGCTATCACAAAGTTGGCAACACTAAGAATATAAGTAACTGTTAGTATGTTAAGTGTCAGGGTGCTACCTGCTTTAAGGCTGATGAATAAATAACTCCGGGTTTGTTTTTTAGAAAATTTAGCAGTAATCACAAAATGTAAACATTATGCAATATTGACATTAGTTAACATTTAGCCATTACTTTATTCACACTAGGTTTTCACAACAAATGAGATATAAAGAAGCAAGACAATTATCCAGGAAATTGGAGTGTGTGATGGGAATAGAAAACTTTGACCTAAATGATAGTAAGTGTATACTTTAATCTATCTCTGATTTTTGAATGCTGTAGAAAAAGAACTAGCATTCTAGTTACTTCAGAATCATTCAGCCTTCCTGACCTCCTACTTCTAGTGTAAAGTCTCCCCTTAAACAAGTGCTTGTCAATCTTGGCAGCACATTGAAATCACCTGTGTGATTTTGTTCATAAAGCTGAATTTCTGAGGAGGACCAGAGTATCTATCTACTCCTCAGAAGTATACTAGTTTCCTTATTGCTCAGAGTGAAGAGTAAATAAGTACTATTTCAAGAAATAGAAAATTGCCTATGTTATACAAAATTATAGTTACAGAAGAACAACAGGAAGAACTAGAAAAACTATATACTTCAAATTTTTCAAACATTTCAAATTTTTTATTATAGGAAAACACAAATATATACACAAAACAAAAAAAAACCAGATCATTAGGAATGGATTTAAAAGAAGCATTAAAAATAAATATAAGTATAAAACAAGGTGATATAGCTAAGAATAAACATATTAAAGCATATGGAAGGACTGCATGGAGGAAATATTAAAACATTATTTAGGGACATTGTTTGAAATAGTAAAAGACTGAATGCTAATTAAGTGGCAATCAACAGAAATCTGGTCAAATAAAGTATGATACTTCCATATAATCAAATACTGCCCAGCCATTAAAAATTAAAATGATAGTTTTTTCTGTGATATGAAACAATTGCCCATATATACTGTTAAGTGACAAAAGCAAGGTACAGATTATATAAAGTATGCTACTATTTTCATTAAGAGCAGAAAAATAAATGTTCTTTGTAAATATCTACATATGTACATATATAAGCAATTGCATATATTATATGCTTAAATATGAATAAAATATATCTGGAAAGTGTCATAAGAAATTGTAGTTTCTTCTGGGAAACAGAGTTAGACATGAGAGACTTACTTTCCATTGTATAACTTTTTGTACAAATGCACATTTTAATTAATTAATTTATTTATCTTTTAGACAGCCACAGGAGCTGGGATGAACATTTTTAAACATGCATGTATTATCTTTTTTTAAATAATAAAGTAAAATCTCTAAATTAATTCTGATACTGGAACTAAAGACCATTGGTGTAGTATAAAACATTTAGACCTTAATAAAGCTACTACTATATAGCAAGGGTTCTTAACCTTTTTGTGCCCTAGACCCCTTTGATAGTCTAGAAGAATCTTTGGAACCATTCTCTATAAGTTTTTGATGTTTTAAAAATGGATAAAATAAAATCCACAGGATTATAAGGGAAATAAAATATATTAAACTTAGTTTTAAAATGCTTTAAAATATTAGACCTAGCAGTGAGTCTAATATCAGCCAAAATTTTGTAACAGATATGAACAAAGAATGATATTTTGGGAAATCTACAATAGCTCTATTGTGATATGAAAACATCTTCAATTTATTTTGGTGGAAAAATCATAGGTAATGTTAATACTGTGTGGTTTGTTGTATAATTAGGGAAATTCTAAATTCCAGTTTAAATTAGTGAAAGTGAAGATGTGATTTATTTTCTCTCTTCCAAGCTCACAGGCTACTCCTAATGTCTATCCACGAACTCACTGAGTGTCTATGGATTCCAAATTAAGAACCTTTCTTTTTATCTTTTAATTTCAAAATATTAAGGGGGTACAAATGTTTTTGTTACATGAATACCTTTATAATGCTTAAGTTGGGGCTTTTAGTGTGCCCATCATCCAGATAGTGTTCATTGTACCTGATTAGGTAGGTTTTTACTCCTACCCTCTTCTTGATTTCCAAGGACTTTTACTTCGCTCTGTGCCCATCGATTAGTTCCTAATTATTAGGGAGTGTATGTGGTGTTTGTTTTTCCATTCTGAGATACTTCACTTAGGAGAAGAGTCTCCAGTTCCATCCAGATTATTGCAAAAGGTATTAAATCATATTTGTATGACTGAGTAGTACTCCATGATGTACATACACTACATTTTATTAACCCACTCATGAATTGATGGGCACTTGGGCTGATTCCACATCTTTGCAGTTGTGAGTTGTTCTGTGATAAACATTTGAGTGCAGATATATTTTTAATAAAATG
>CAUYRB010040725.1:0-27845 GCA_963574695.1 Propithecus perrieri | reverse complement strand
GATTGTATTCTTCTCCTTATACCTCGTATAGGCCAATATGAGTTCAGTAAGAGGCAGAGAATTCTGATTTTAAGCTGTTACCATCTACCCACATCATTACTCCATGATAAATTTTATGGAGGGGCAAATCTACAACTAAAGGACATGGGGAGCACTAAAGGGAGGGAAGGGCATGCCTTTAACCCGCATTTGGGTGAGGCAAAGACATAAAGTGTAACTACAATGTTTGTACCCTCACAAAACCCTGGAATAATAATAAAAAAAAAATTTATGTTTCTTTTCTGAAGCTCCAATGTGCAAAGCAGCATCATAAAACTGCTGTAAGGCATAGGAAATCATAGTGTTCATTCACACTACTCAAAATAATACCCAAATGTTGAGAATTGGTGTTTAAATAGTATCAGATGCATTATATTGTCATCACCTCTTTAGGCTTTAAGGCTAGCATGAATTAGAGTGATAAATAGGCAGTGAAATATAGTGGTTAAGAAGCGAAGCAACAATTTATACAACTCACTAGGTGAGTGATTTTAGACTAATTATTGAAACTATCTAAGTCTTAGTTTTCTTAACTGTAAAATGGGGATAATTATATTTACCTTACCACTAGTGGTCTCGGAAGGCTTAAAATAGATGACCTGAGTCCAGCATGTAGCATGGTACCTAACACACAGTAAATGCTCAATGAATAATAGTAATGATACTGAAGAGGATGTTAGAGACATGTCTGGGCAGATGTCAACCAAGAGATGGAACAAATGTTCATGGCTGCTCTAGGTGGTTGGGTAGAGAAACAACTGTAGAAATCCTAAAGAAATTAAAATAGGACCTGAGGTAACGTCTAAGCAGACTTTGACGCTCTGCTAGGGACCCAAGCTAGGGTGTGATAATTGCTTACACTATTTCTCTTCATATAGCACTTAAATTTTAAAAAATCCCTCAACACTTAGAAACTAAAATAGTAATTAGTGATAAAATTTTTAAGTTGGAAATTAAGCCAGTAGGAAAGGTATTTTCAGTCAAGAGTTTCTTAATATTGCTCAAATAACACCAAAGAGGCAGCTTTCTATTTTGATTATAAGTAAAAACTACCAGCCTGTACATAAAAATTATGCTTGGTAGGACTGGAACAAATGTTACTAACCAATCCCCAAACACACAACAAATTGCACATACCCAAGCAAAACTCAAGGCTAGTCATGAAAATCAGTTAGCATAGATGAAACAGAAGGTAGAGGCATCAAAATGAACAAGAAGAAAATCAGCAGCAAGTTGTATATTTTTAAGAATTAAAACACTTCTTTAAGGAAATTGAAACTTTTACAGGCAGTGGTGTTAATACACACACATGTATATATACACACACATATACTTATGTATACATATAAAATAATGTATTTAAGGAAGCTAATTACCCCGAATAAAGTATATTTCAAATTCCACTTCTTTCCAAAGAGTAATGCTTCAGATATGACCAAAAAAGACTATTTACTATTTTTTACATGTTGCTTACATTTAGTTAAATAAAAAATATAGCTAATCTTCTCCAATGATGAACTCACAAAAGTCTAGTTTTATTGGCAACTCTACTGAGACCAGTTCCAGTCACTAAGGTGAACAAGGTAAAGATACTTTGAGTTAAGACAGTGGCAACAGAGATGAGAGAGAAGTGGGTATATGTCAGTGATATCAAGAAAATAACTGGCAAATCATGGGACATTTGGAACAAGAGAAAGGGAGGAGTCAAAGTAGATTGGCAAAGCTGACATAACCTGGTTAAATACTCCCCAGAACACAAGAGGGACAGTGGGAAGTAGAGCTAGTTTGGATTCAGGGATGGTAAGCTCAGTTTGAGAGGCAAGTTAGAGAAATTTCATTAATTGGAAAAAGATTGAAAGGCCTGTTTCTTATTTCATATGTTATTAAGTAGAAATAAACTCAATTGAAAACTTATTAAGTTTAGTAGATGAAAAACAAAATTAAGATAATAGGCCTCTGAATTCCAATATCGAATGGAGAAAAATATGTCCTGATAGTGATAAGGGCTACATCTCAAAAAAATGAATCCTTGCAGTCTGTTTCTTTCACTATATGCAGATGATCAAAAAACAATACTTACAAAAACCCTAAAGTATCGTCCTTTCAACAACCTAGAGAGGCACAATACTTGCTAGATGACATTTGGCCTAAAAAAAATGGAAAATTTTCCCTGTGATATATGAAAACAGCACGGGCATTCTCTCAAAGATAATCAGTAAAAATATGTATACTTACTAAAAACTCTATTCAGAAATAACACTTAACAAGCAAACTAGAGAGGGAACGTTAGAGAGAGAAAAACAGCCTTTTGTTATTTCCTCTCAAAAGATGACTATCATTTTCTGTTCTTCAGAGTATTTTGTACTTAAAAGAACCTTTGCTATCCAACGGAAGAGATGTTTGAATGACTTCTAGCCAACTAATTAGAAGACAAGAAATACATATGCATGTTTGTATATATACACATATATTTGTACAAATACATAGATATTATCTATGCAATAAATGATTATTTATGCTTAAAATGATTACCTTTACTTAATCACAAATTAGAAACTTTATAAAGCTATTTTTACCCTATATAATCACAAGCTCAAATATTATTTATGAGTAGGGAAAAGATCATTAGTAATTTAGTTATTTTTAGTCATCTAGACTTATACTTTTTTATGTGAAAGGTAAATATCATTAATGTTGAGATAGACATTGGAAAATTACTGCTGAGGCAAATATCATTGATGTCAAGACAGCACTAGTTTAGCAGAATTGGAATTTTCCCTGAGGGGAATTTTCTAAATAATGGGTCAGCTACTCTTCTCATCATTAGAAGAGCATATAACAATTTCTTAGCTCAGACTCTACATGATAATGCTTTCTAGAGAGTAAGTTTTCATATCCCTGAATCTCTACAATTTACACCTTAAGAATAATTACCTTACCTGGAAAAAAGTAATTTAAAAGATTAAAGGAAACCATAAGTAATTATAAACAAGAGTTTATTAGGTTAAAATACACCGAAAGAAACTTATCTTTCAGAAAGATACTACAGGAAGACTCTACAGACACTATAGACCCTTCTAACAAAAGGTCTGGGGAAGCAGATGCCTTATTAGATTTAAATCTACTATTCTTTCTGGAACAATCCCAACTAGCTACTCAGGCACCTAGGGTCACTGTTTATCTTCTTTTTATGAAATAATATATTTGGTTCATTTTCAGGTAGATTAGCTAAGTGATTTATTGTCCAAAATGGGACAGTAACCATAGACTAGGACTGTACTGTTGAACACCCTAAACACAGGGGAGAGCATGTTCACAGAAATCAGGTAAAAATGGAAAGAGAGAGACAGAGAGAGAGGAAGAGAGAGAATATGAATTAGTCTTGAAAGATAAAAGGAAAAAACATATAGTCACTTGACGGTTATGTGAAAAAGGAGAAGAAGCTGCATTGACTGCGGGCTGATGACAGGAAGGGATTTACACAGATTATAGCTGAGCCTCACCAGGTGTGGTGCCAGCTAATAGCCTCTGCATCACTACTCAACCACCAGGCCCTTTTTAGTGCGAAGGACATACTCTTCCAACAAAACTGAAACCCAAAAAAAGATTGCTGGATTTACAGTAGTTGCCTAAACCTCTGATCAAGTGTTTTCCCTGATGTGGAAAATACCATATGCAGATTTAATTTTCTAATATTTTAGATAATTTATTTGAAACATGAATAGGTTTCCTCCTATTCCTACTCTTTTTTCAAATTATTCTACTATCATGAATTGTCATTTGTCATGTTCCCAGTGATTGACTATAATTTGAAAGGAACAGATAATCTCTTTCTTGTAAGAACTAAACTATACCTCTTAAGGCACTATTGTGATGTTGGGCAGCAAGTGGCGTATTGTTATTTTAGGAGTAAATGTGTTACACACTTAATATATGACTTCCTACTTGAAATAACTTAGGTAAGAATCCAGTACCCCTCATTGAGGAAGTGCTCAATACATACATTGACATGGAAAAGGAAAGCTATTACAAATATATATATAATATCTTTCATGAGGAAGACTTGTTCTAACGAAAAAACAATTTTCTCATTGTAAATAATTAGAAGTAAAAAATCCCTCTAAAAATTTAGATAACAAACATTACATTTGTATTTACTTTTATTATATGGAGGATTCATTATACTTTGTATAATCAATGTCATAAAAACAAAATTTAGTGCTTAAAAATTACATTTCTGTACCACATGGATATTCTATTTTAATAAGTGTTTACTGAGAGCATCGTCTTTCAGTGTTACCTTCTCAACAGAGTGAACTAAATCTTTTAAATTTAAACAAAGTTTATTTTATACTACATATTTGGAAATACATTGTAGCAATCATATTTAAAGGAAATATCTAGTGAATTCTTATCTATAGTAATTTATAGAAACCATATATGTTTAAAAGGAAAATTACCGACCACATTTTATGGTCAGTAATCAGTACACCCACTAATATTTAGGTTCTAAATGTTGTCAAGCACAGTGCCTTATGTATCATAAAGCTTCAATAATTTTTATCCATCTGATTAGCCACTAAAGAATAAACGTGGCTTTCAGGACATCTGTATAAAATACTTAGAAATAAAAAATTGGGAAGGAAATTACTTAAATTTAACAAAACACTTTTATATATAAAAGAAATTCTCTCATTGGCCATTTCAACAAAATTGGCACAATTTTCATAATTCAGCAAAGATTTACCAGAACTCAACTTGAAAAATGTATGAGTAAATGTACACGCATGTACATACCTATACCATATTATATATACATCTATAGGTATGGCTATAATATTTACATACCTGTCTTATATAAATAACATAGGTATGTAATAGTGGTTCAAAAACAACGTATCCCCAAAATGTGCATTTTCTGTACTTGATTTAAATGATTTTGAAATCATAATTAATTGGCTATGAGATTAGATATATGTATGTATATAGTATACAGTATGTATATATGGGGTATATGTACATATGTATGCTGACATATGTGTGTACTCCTATATATACACATGTGTATATATACAATGCTAACTTTCTGAGATTTTCAAAGCCATTTAAGTCAACCTGGGAAAAATCTACTCTAATGTTTTCAGAAATGGTTAGCTGTTAAATTCTTACTGATACATCTTACTATGTTACTTTTTTCATAGATATCATCAACTTTAAGATGCACTTTTAATTGCAGGGAAAAAATACATGTTAAGCATCCACATTGTTTATAAGTGGGTGCTCATTACCATCCAAATTTCAGAAATATTTAAATGCACAAAAATGTGCCTTTACATTGAAAGAGTATAATCATGGGATAAGCTGTTTCAAAATAAGACATCCAACAATAAAAAAAATTCTAAAGAAAATATGTGGAATTTTTAAATAGATAATCAAAGATAACTATTTAATTGATATGTTTCAAATTAGGACTTGCATTCTGGTACCAGCAGCCTCTAGTTATTAAATCAAACTAGGAAATTGAGTGTGCACATACAAACACATTGTATAAATGTATCATGGTTTATTATTTTTCATATATCATGACAATAGAAATTACAAATTACTCACAGTAGAGTTAATTCCCAGTAAGCAAGGAATGATTCAGCATATATGAGGCGTAAGTTTCCATGACAAATACGAACAAGTATATAAAATTCTACAGATATATGACCCATAACACATTACAGAGCATTGATTTTCCAGAGGCTAATGTAAAACTCATGTGCCCAATAACGGTTCTATTTTAGTTTTCTCCTATAACTCAGTTCTATTCATGCTGCATAATTACTTTTACATAATAATATATTTTAGTTATTTGGGCTATTTCATCTGTAACAACAGGAATTCTTATTTATTTTAAATGGCAATATCCTATTTTATTGTTAAATATTTTTTATGATCTTTCAATCACCTTGACCATTTTTTAGTGTATGATATTTTGTATTCACATATCAGATAACCTCATGTTTCAAATTTTATCTTATTCATTTTTTGGCTACCCAAACACCTATTGTAGAAGCAATCAAATTTTAAAAATCCACTTACATAGAAAGGGTTACTCAAGTATTTCATTCGATGAACTGGATTATATTTCTGCCCCTGACGACTAAGCCCTACATATTTGGCACATGGAAACAATCATATAATAAATAATCTCAAAAGAAATGAACACTTTAATTGAAGAGAAAACAAGGAAATATTTTCTCAACCAATTTTCACTGAAGGAGAGAGAAATGTAAGTACAGGGTAAGGAGAAGAGGCAAAGAGCATTCTAATGCATCGAGAGGAGGGGAAAGAAAGTAAAGATGCAGTTAATAAAAGAATTAAACCTAGACATTCTATTTTTCTTAGCTTTGGGCTCTAATCTTAATTGAGATCACAAGGAAATTTAGTCTGATGTGCTAAAATAGAAATATATTTTATCTATTTACCAAACAAGAATGTCAGAAGCTTTTATCCAAGGGAATTCAGCAACATGAATTAGTAATTAGGATATTTAACTGAGATTAGGGCTGAAGGATCCTGAAATCTGCCTACTTTTTAGGACAAGTTTTTATCATATTGAAAAAATAATAGGAATGATCTCTAGACTTTGGCATCTGATTATATTTCATACTACCATTTCTCTGTAACATGTATGTTTCCCTTCTGCTCATAATGGTCATGTTTGCTTTTTTTCCTCACATGTTTGGAACTTGCTTTCTTTCATTAGCAAAGGAGTCCCTTTCTCACTGATGTCACTGATTTCTTCAAACTAGAATCATCCTTCGATGCTTTTTAGATCTTCACAGGAACCAAAGATTTTTTTCTGGGAGTTCTCTAAGTTTTAGATATATGGAACAAACTACAGACATTAATATTTCAAGGAATCTTCATGATGAAATAAATATTAAGAAGTTATGGGTAAGAAAATAACCAGAATTACTTGACTAGACAATTCTGTAATGGTTTCAAAGTGTGATGTGTGGCTTAACAGCACCAGCATCATGTGGGAACTTGTAAGAAATACAGTTTCCAGGCCCTACCTCAGACCTACTAAAGGAGAAACTTTGGGGATAAGGGGATGGAAAGTTAAAGAAGGGGGAGGTGATTTTTATGCATGCTAAGGTTTGAGAACCACTGTTCTTCTGTATCCTAACCAAATATTAAAAATAATTTTCTTAGTTCTAAAAACACAGTTTTGTCCCAGTAAGGGAAAGCAATTTTCTGACTATGCCAATAAAGATTTTATTATTTTCAGAACCACTTAGGCTACTATTTATCTCAAGGTTCTAGTTAATACTTAAGCAGCTTCACCCCAAACTTTAAAACTGTTGCACTGAGCTTACCTCATGAGAATAAAGGACATTAGCAGGATAGCATGGGGACACCTGAACCACAGATGCAACCACAGAGGTTAGTCAGGTCAGCACTTCACAGTCTCCAAATCTTGCCCCTAAAGTTGTCTGTCTTTTTATAACTGACTTTTCTCATATCCTTTTTTTTCCCCAGATACCTTTATCAATGAATGTGTCAACCTTTCTGGCATACGACCAGCCCACGATAAGTTACTGTGGGATGCATCATGAACTTCTCTCTCATAAGCCTTTTGAAACGAATGCACAGGAAGATACGCTGGAAACACACCTAGAGACTGAGCTGGACCTGAGCACAATCACAACAGCCGGCCAAATCAGTGACCATAAACAGCAGCTAGCTTAACTGAGCTAATTGGTAGCCAAGGGTTGCTACCAAACTTTGTAACCTCAAGGACAAAATGAGGAAGATTCATTCATTGTGGACTCTAAAAACAAAACAAAACAAATCCCCTGTTCAAAATAAACAAAAATCCAAGATTAATTCATGAAATAAAGAAGACATGAATTGTTTTAAGTCTACACTTTGTAATTAGCTAAGTTGTGCAGTATTTTTTTGACTTAAACAGAGTATGACCCTGAAAAAAAAGAATCTTTTTTTCCAAAACTCATCCTACCTACCTGTAAAAACTGTACAGAGCTAATGTATTTTTCATATTGTAAATTTTCAATTATAGAAACAACTGGTATATACAGTACCATAATTTAATTACATTTTACTTTACAAACTTTACACATTTAAGTTTCTAAAATTTTAAATTAACAAAAATTATTTCTTGTGTTATTCAGAGTTACTCAGTTTTGTAGGGACTGTTTTGTTACTGCTTTTGTGCCCAGATACCTTGACTCTAAAATTCTGTGCTGTATGAAACATGCACGATTTTTACGATGCTTACTGCGTAGAATTTTATCTACTTGTTCCAGAAATAATACATTAACCAAAAAGGATTTAATTGTTCAGACTTGTAAGAGATTCTTCAGTTACATAGACAGGTTTTTCTTATAAATGGAAAAAAAAAAATCAAAGATTTTTTTTTAACAGTTCTCAGACTTAACTGTTGCCTTGAATTACAGCCTAGTTTCTAAGCAGTGAAATGTAATGATAAAGAGGGATATTTTAACAAAATATTTCCGAATGAATGACTCATTATTTTATTCTTTTGAATAACCATTGTTAAGGGTGGGAGGGAAGCATGGACAAAACATCACTGGAAACAAAGGCCGTAACCACAGCAACAGACTTTGATACACTTAAAAGGTGCAGCTGCCAGTGACAAAGAAAAACTTTTGTTACATCTCATTATTTTCAGGCCAAGGTGGGAGGACAGAGCATGATAATTTGTACAGTAGCAATTTTTCTCCTAATTAACTCAAAGTGGTTTACCTAAAAATAACCATCAGTCAATGCAAAATGTGCCTGGTTCTTAAGACAACTTTTCATTTAGAACTGTGAGATTATATTTTGGGAACATTTCAAAGGAAATATATGAAATTTTTTGTATTGTGTGTTACATCAATTCTCTCCTGAGGGAGAATTTTAAATATCTATAGCTCATTCAAAATAAATATGAGCATGGTAGAGAACTTTCACTCAAGTAGACTATAAACATCCTTAATATATTCTAAATCATTTATATTGCTGTCCATATGGAATTCACCTCCAAATTATCTGAGAAATAACTCAGAGTAATTTGACACCAGCCCAGATCATATATTGATTATGCAATTGTATTATAAAGTTAATTCAAATGAAATTAAGAAAACTTGACTTTTCAGAGGCTGAAATAATCAAATTGTTTCTGTTGTTTGATTGACACAGGTTATTGTTTGAAAATATTGTTACTTTATCTATGGTAATCACACATTCTTCTTGGTCTTTTTTTTCTTTTTAAATATAAAACTGCAAGTTTCGATTACTGTTGCACTAGGATAATCGCTTTTTACATTGTCATTTTATATTCATGACATCAAAAATAGATCAAGAATATATCAATCTACTGGGTCAAACACAATCGAAAACAATGAGGAAAAGAATTAGTGAAAAGCAATGTCAAACTTTTAATTTTTTATCTCTTCCAAAGAAATTGTACCCACAAAAGTTTTATGCAGGTTCATCACAGCAATTTTAAAAGCAGCTTCAAGAACAATGAACTTAAAAATTGTAGAGCAAATTTTTGTTGAAAATATACAAAGTCAGAAAGTAAAAAAAGATGTAAATGTTGGAAGAAGCAAACTATATTACTAATTTAAATGAAATTAAATGTCAAACACACTACTTGTATCAACTATTTAGCATCCCAGATTTTGTAACATATTTTGCATAAATTATTTGCTATTCAAAATTTTTTGTCATTTTAAGTCTAATTTTAATCTTTATTTTTTCCAATTTCTAATTTATTTGCCTTGTATTATTCTACAAGTATTCTTAATTCTCTACATTGAGATTTTACTTCTCACAGCACATTTATAGAAGCCTATAAGTCTATTATCTGTGGGTCTAAAATCAAGTGCAAAATTTTATTCATTATGTAAACCAAAATTTCATTTGCAATTTTTCTTATTAGAAGTTGTCCTTACAAATATATTCCCTTGATTTCTGGAAGCAAATCACTTTCTTTCTTAAATGTTTTATGTTCATCTAAAGTAGACAACTATAAATAGAAGCAATTACCTTGGAACCATGGCTCTGTGCACCCAAGGCCCTAAGCTACTGTAAAAGCCAAATGACCTAAGAATTTTGAGATTTCTCATATTTGAAATTAAACCAAAAGGGTCTTTAATGAGAAAAAAAAAGATTCTGGGTTATTTGTTTGCTTAATTTTTATTCTGCCATGTCCAGACTGGGGGTAGAATCTTTATCACATGTTTGTAATTTATATCAGTTTGTGTCTAAAACTTTTGTTTCTAACCTATCTTTTCCAGCATTCAATAATCTCCCATTTCCTCCCTCTAACCACTCACCCCATATGTCCCTTCCTATCTATTGATCACCTATTTAAACAACTAAAATGTTTAGTTGTGTTTGGAGTTGAAAAATGGAGACTTTGACCCAGCGTTGCAATAACAACAGCAGCTACAGCAAACAATAAAGTTATGCAGTGTTTTGACGTTTACAAACCACATTTTAAATAAATTATCTCATTTTGTCTTTATTACAACCCTATGAAGATGCATTAATCTCAAAGAAGTTTAGCCCTCACCCAAGAACACAATTGGTACAGTTGAATCACTCTCAAAACTTAGAGGCTATTAGTCTTTCCATTATACTAAAAGCTTTCTCTCTCTGATCAGTGCTAGAGAACTTCCAGAGAGAGAGAGGATATGATGAAAGAAAAAAAAGTTTGACATGTTGTTTAGTAACTGCTAATTTAATTCACTTCTATCTGTATAACATGTGGACTAAATGAACTCTTTCTATGTGCTACTCTGGACTCCCAATTAAAACTCTATTCAAAAAGTACAGCAAACCACATATTTCTTCACATACAAGATCATTTGCAAATGTGTAGAACAGTTGTTCCCAAGATGTGGATGCATGTAGGCCCCAAGATGCAGACATAAAATCAAGAAGCACAAGGAGAGAAACCAAAGACTTTCTAAATTTCTAAATAATTATAAGAGACCCATAGTGCAAGGTTGAACACGTGTTCAACACATGCTCAATTCAGAGCTGATTGGGAACATTTGTATAAAATTCTTTTTCTTTTTTTCCTTTTTTTGTTTTGGCAAGATTTATCAAACCATAAATTTATTTACCCATAGAGAACAATCTTCTCAATTTTCTCTAAAAATAAAATATAATATATCCAAACTGATTACTATAGCTGCTAAAACACATGGTAACATGCAAATAACGTATTTTACTAATCAACTCATTTTTGTCAAGTCTCTATCCCTAGTCACTCCTGAATGTTCTAGAAAACCATAAAACTGTACAGATTTTTAGTATAAATTATATTTTTAGAAGGAAAGAAAACTTGCCCAAATTTAACACTCAAGACTAATGACATAATCCTAATTTGATGCCAGATCTGTCTGATTCCATAAACTGCTTAAAAATAGCAAAATCTTTTTGCAAAAATGTTTTCTAACATATAACCATTGAAATAAATACATTTGTTTTTTGACTGTTCCTGACTGGAAGACAGATATCATCTCTCAAACTAAACATTCAAAATAAGTAAAGAAACTGAAAGCATGAAAACAGATGTCTGATGTGAACTGTTAGTAAGCTGTAAGAAAGAAAATCGGATGTTCTGGGTAGATGAAAGCATGTGAAAAGAGGTAATGGGACTGGCAGATATTTGGCCTCCAGAGAGAAGGTAAGAAATCTCCAGAGTAGATATAACAACATCTTATATTGAAATAGCTCTTAATAGTTTATCATGCTGGGTAATAGTATAACAAATAAACAAACATAACGAATAAAATGTCTCAAGGTCCAGATGAATTGGTCTTGCAGTAAGAACTTCCAACTACTCCCATTACCTTCTCAATTCTCCACAGCTGTCCCTAAATAAGAGAGGCACCAAGGGAAAGGAACCAGCATCAATGCTTTCAAAATTCTGATATACTCACAAAGGTAGGGTAAATGGACAGTCAACAATTGTGCTTTATTTTACCATTAGCTATAATGGGGAAGAAACATTTGAAAATTAAAACAAACAAACAAAAACACTGGAATGGTGATGGGTTATTTTTAAAGGTCTTCTATGACTTGCATATGATTTTATTGTGAGATAGAAGGCAGCTTATATTTAAATTTTTTAATTTAGGATAAGATTCATGTTTTAAAAAGTCTAGAGTTGATTATTTACCTTCTATTAAGGACAATGATGTTAAAGCAGTAGAGTGCCTCAGCCATCTAGGACTTAGAGAACTCTGGAGTTTCTTCCTCCTCTCTCTTATTTATAGATTTTGTTTTACATGATACTCGTCTTCCTGAAAAGCTGAGTGAAATTTGTTTTGTGTAAATCAAATACTATTTCAAATGCATCAAGAGACTTTGTGATAAAGGATCCTTGAAATTCTTTTTGTTTTCTAATCTGAAACATTACCTGCTAATTTATCTTCTGTAAATTAACTTCCATATACCTTGTGTTGTATAATGTAGCACACTTATATTGTGTGGCCTTCAAGGTTCTATGAGGCAGTCTTTGCCTCAGACTATATAAAATGAAGGGCTGACTCCAGGTTTTGAATTGGTCTAAATGAATGATCAATTTCAGTCTTTTATACTTACTGACTTTATCTGGATTAATGTGAAAAAGAGTAGTAAGACAACATGGATGGATAAAGTTGACAGTCAATTTTTTCTATTTATTTGTTTAAACTTTTGCTACCTATCATATCCTTAAAGTTACTATTAAGAGATCGAGATGACTCCAAATCTCTTGGGGCAATTCTAGGTTTACTGAATCAGAATATCTGGGATGGATCCCAAAATATGCATTGCTAACACATTACTCAGGTGATACTAATGCATCCTAAGTTTTGAAAAATATTGCTCAAATGAATTTACTTTTACCAAGGCAATGAATGCTTTTTACTCTAATCTGAAATCATTAATTCTTGTGTTTTCCTATACCAATGTGAATCTATTTTTCTAAGCCTGGCTGAACGTTTTTTCTTGGCTAGAGAAATGCAAAACAAAGGACAACTATATATAAAATGCTCACATTGTTTTCTGACAGACTGTGTTGTTTATAGATGTCTCTCCCCATTAACTCTTTCAACAGGCATATGTGAACATAGTCTTAAAGCAGCTAGGTTAGTTATTTAACTTGTTAGTTGTTCCAATGGATAATAATACAACAGCTGAAAAGCTAGAGGTGGGGAGAGAAGCAGGAATCAATTTATGATATATCAGGTATTGTGCTCTCCTCATCTCATTCTTAAACCATCTAGAAAGAGGTATAACCACCATTTCAAAGAAGAGGAAAATAAAGATCATGATAGTTAAATAATTTGCCAAGGCTGATACAGTAGAGGTGATAATTCAAATCCATATTTATCAGACTCTAAGAATATGCTCCTACCACACCCCAAAGCACATTTTCAAAAATGAGAAAAGACCATAATGAATATAATTAGGCTCATATATTTTAATGGGAGGGAAGTAGAGACAGCAGGAAAAGAATATGCCTTTCTATTTCCAAATAGAAAAATTCTAAAAATTATTTCACACCATAGAGATTTCCTTCAAAATCCCAAATCAGAAAATTAATGGAAAGAAATATCCATTACTTTCTTGAAGTTTTATACATGGTTTCCTAAAAAGAGTGGACATTTGAAAGAAAAATGCTTCAAAAGATAAATATTCCCAAATATTCATATTGTATTTTCATTCCCAATCATCTTAGCTCTCATAAAATTGAACCAAAATATGATAAGCAAATATCCAAAATATAACCTTCAACTGGCTAAAAAGGGAAGGGAGATTTCCAATTAAAGAAAAACTATATGGGTGAATAGTCAATAAAGTCACCAAGTGCAAACAACAAGGTTAAGAAAAACACCAATGATCAGTCATCACAAAACGTCAACTGGCAATGGCATGGCTTGGGTTGCAGACGATTTCCTGTGAATGATTTTATATGACAATATTCTTTATAGGAGTATTATGACTTACACAAATGGTATGGGATCTGGAAGAGTATTACATTAAGAAGGCAGGAAGATAAGATTTATAACAATGTAGATTCCACTTGTCCTACTCAGAATAGAATATATAATTAAAAAGTAAATATAATTTCCTTGTTAGGTCAATACAACTGTTTTTATCATTATGTGGAGATGGACAAATAAAATCATTTTTAAAAACTTCTTTTTCAGCTCACATCTTCAAATAAGTCTTTCTCAGTCTCAACTATTCACAAATGATTCTTAAATAGTCTCTCGATTCCATTAGTGTCTCCATTATTAAACCACTGGGTTGTCTCTTCTATTTTTCCCAGAACTCTACATGCCTAAGTTATTGGGAAATTACATTAGTATTTTATTCCATCACACTATCTGAACATGTAGCATCCACGGAAAACATACTTTTCTTTTATAATATAATGCATGCATTCAAGAGTCAGTTAAAAACTCAGTAAATCACACCTTCTACTAAAAATGTCCACTACTGTAACTGTGATAAAAACTAGGCTATAAATTTAAACAATTAATAAATCCAGCAAAGAAATAAATTCTAGTATCCTGAATCTAATATCATTACATCTTCTCATTCTGACAACACTACCATTATAAAGAAATTTTATCTGAAATATCTAGAATAATTCTGATTGTGGACGACAAAGATATTCCTGGTATCTGGGTTGAAGATGTGGTGAAAGACAATGATGGAGACGAAAAAATTACATATACCCAGAGGTAAGTGAAGGAAATGTACTTATTATTAGAAAATATGCAAATAATTTTTAAAACTAAGACTCATAATTAAAATTTACAATAATATTTATGCCATAAAATATCATCATAAAAGCCAGAGTTGACATTAGGGATACAAAAACAAACAGATATTTGTGATGTCAATATATATTAGGTAGATAGATAGGTAGACAGATAGGAAGAATTAATTCAACCAAAGGAAGGATATTAAGAATAAAAATTAATTCAAGAACTATCACTATCATTTCTGCAGAGAGAAATTGAAAAATAAGAGAAAAAAGATTCAAATTAAATGCCAAATGATTTTTTCAAGGCCAAATTTAACATAACCCAAAACTATAAACCCTGAATTGCTGCTTCAATCATTTGAGTGATTACATTAATTCACACATACCTAGTCAAAATCTGATTTTAAAAAATAAACCGTAATTTTAAATATACTCCATCTGTTCATGCTGTTTTAAATCAATGCTATATTTGCTTTCAATTACAGATCCATAAATATAATGTCCTAAACAGTCTCATGAAAATGTAGTAAAAGATTGGTCGCCCTTGTTGTTCTGCTCTGCCGTAAGGCAATCGTCAGAGTGGAATGTTCACTACATTGGGAAGCTGGAAATACAGTTTCTAAAGTTTTCTCTAGTAGGTTGACTTAGGCACTTCTAACATTCATTATCTCTGAGTTTTATTTTATATTCAGTTATAAAATGAAGAAATTATTGCCTTGAGGCAAGAGCCTAGAAGCCCATACCAGCTCTAATCTGACTATACTTATACCAGAGAGGTTCAGCGAAAGATACTGGACATCTCTGAACTTACATGGTATCTGGAGGAAAACCTGAGATCCTTGTGATGTCAACATTTTTTCATCTTTGGATTTTATGGAAATTTAAGTTCAGTGTATTAGAAATACTTCAAAATTCCTTGCCAGTTTTTCTTAACAGACTTCAAACTTCAGTCTCTTGAGCCAACGTTGGCTTTTACACATGGCTATTAAAAATGAACCATTGCTATACTCCTTCATGTTGTGAAAGAATAACATAAGGCTGGGGTTGTAGTCTTTATTGACTTTTCCTTGCCTTTAATTCCAGTTATGGGTTAAAATGTGTGAGCTGACATGGCACCTTGTACTACCATAAAGAGGTTGGAAGAACAGTCTTCTAACACATAAACATTTTATGTAATAAAAAAGAGAAATGTAGTTTGGGGCCACTTCTTTTTAACTTAATAATCTGATAAACTTTTCAGATAAGTTAAGTACATGGCTTTCTGCTACTGAGAATATAAATGTAATTGTCTATAATGAAAACATGGTTTTGTTATCATATACTTTCACTTTCTGAAGGCAGATCTCAGACAACTGATTGTGTTCTATAATTGCCATCAGAAGGAATGTTTGTTTAATTATTTCCAGAATGACTTAATACCAAGCACTTCGAGGACAAAATAACAACTAACACTTATTGAATGTTTACTTTTCTAAGCATTTTACATGTATTAATTCATTTAGTCCTCATTAATATGGTTAATAGGACTAACAATAACCCTATAAAGTACTATTGTTTTCCCCTTAACAAGATAGCAAAAATCATGCACAAAGCAATTACATTAATATAATTATATATAATTAATATAACATATAGCTAGTAAATTGTGGAGCAAGGCTTCAAATCCAGGTGATAGCTATACTGACAAATTGACTGCTACTATCTGCTTATTTAAAGTCCACTTTATAGATCCCATTCTTATATTTAAAACTCTACTCATTTAAGGTTATAACTAAAGACATCTTACCAGCACAATGGATATATTTATTACACACCTAATATATGCCTGGTAGAAGGTAAGAAGATCTGAGAGATACATAAGAGCATATGATATAGTCTCTGTCCCCAAGGGGCTTGCAATCCTAGCAAATAGAAAAGGCAATCCGTATTTAACAGAAATGAATTCCAAGAGCTAAATTTAATACCTGCAAGTGCAAACATCAATTAGAAGAAGATGAAATCAAAGTTAGTAGAGTTGTTGGGGATATCTCACAGCAAAAGTAAGACTTAAAACTAGTGGTATTCAGGTGGCCAAGATGAAGATGAGAGGACAGTGAAGAAGGAAGAATATTATATTTAATGTATGGACATCTGTTATTTCAATAGTATTTTTTAGATTCATGCTTCTCTGGAAAAGAATTAATAGGATCAATTTTTGTCCTGATTGCCTAAAAGTTCAGAGCCAAATTTTACTCTGACCACAGCAAATCTTTTGGCCTTTCTAGATGGGCATAAACATTTCCTACATTTTCCTCAACTCTATTTCTCTTTACATTTCTATTTTATCTGTTGTGTTTTATCTTTCTTTTGGGAGAAGAGGATCATATTAATCCTTTGTGGAAAATGTTATATTAAATATGTTTCAATAAAATGTTCATAAAACATTTTGAAGACTGATCCATGCAACCCCATTAATTTAAAATAATGATATGAATTCAATTAACTTCTTAGAAACTAATTTGATTATAACATCCTCAACCTACTATTTGGCATCAGGTGAAAACATGGCCTATAAATTGATTGGCTTCTTCTTTTTCCAAACTGTTCAGTCTTTATGTCAATGTCTGTGAATACTAATCAGAATTCTTATTGCAAAAAGTAAAACCAAAATCATTTATGATTAGTATATTTTACAAATGAAGAACTAAAGTAGAATACGATAAAAGACCATTATCAAAACCATTTAAGTAAAAGAAAACAGACCAGTGCTAGAACTCACATTAACTTAGAAATAGTTTTCACTAGAGTAATATATTTTTATGAACACACCAACATTTAACAATATGCAGAGTTATTTCTGCCTTAAAAGTACAAAAAAAGTACAATTATCAATAAAGTTGCTATTTAATAAGTACAGCCAAATAGATATATTTCTAATCTGAAAAATGATCCATAAGAAGGTACTTTAGTTCTTTTTGAATTTTTTAAAAGTTGAAATATGCTCTTTTCATCAAATTTTGCTCATTACTTGGACTATTAGCTTGCAGTTATCTCTGTTTATTTGATAGTTACAAATTTTCATTCACAATTATATTCAGTGTGCCTTTTCTTTTATATGGTGATTATCTTTTATATTATATCACAATATTTTGGTATTTTTAATTCTATTCAATCAAATAATCATTTATTAATTTATTCAGCTTTTACTATAATGTGGCAAGGCTTGTGATAGGAGACAATCATCAAGTGCTTAAAGTGAATAAATAATTGTGATTCAATGTGATATTTCTAAAAATGAAGTCTGTACATGTTGCTGTAGCATTAAAGGGTAGAGAATAATCAGTTTCATTGGAAATTAGAAAAGGGCTCACAGAGTTAATGCTATTTGAGATTCTAGATTCTAATATTTGTCAATCACAAAGCTCAGCAGCAGATTCCACCCCCAACTCCTAATTAAAATTTACAGGTACTTTAGATGTCTGTGGGTATTAGCTTCTGGAAATCTAAGACTCTAATAGTTTCTGAGTCTGATATTTTCCCCATATAGCTACTCAGTTTTTTCCAGTATATATATGTTAAAAAAAAAAGATTTTTTAAAAAAACTGTCCCTTCCCACAATCTTCTCAATTTAATCCTCAAATAAAAAGCGTCAATTCAACCATTCCATGATAAATACAGGAAACGTGCAATTTTATTAAATAAATAAATAAAAGGTAATAAAAATTTAATGGGCTGTCTGAAGTTTTTTGCTTTGTTTCGTTTGTAAAATGTCCCACGAAAACCCTATCTTTGTGTGTCAAAAGCTTAGCTGGATGTAGTGGCTCATGCCTATAATCCCAGCACTTTGTAGGGCCAAGGCAAGAGGATCACTTGAGTCCAGGAGTTTGAGACCAGCCTGGGTAATATAGTGAGACCCTGTCTCTAAAAAACAAACAAACAACAAAAAAATTGAAGGCCTATATTGCAGTTCTAACCTCAGGAATATGTGAAAAGTATGTGGCAGGGGTATATTGGACTAGAGAATCTAAATTTTCACCACCTACTGGTTATAGCATAAGACTGATATTAAAATTAATAAGAATTAGGTTATAGCTACAGTCTTTTATATTTTATTCCATTATTATCAAATGATTCATTTAAAAAGTAGAAAAAGATTACTAAGGCGGTGAATTCACCTGATATAGGAATAAGTAGAGTTTTTTGAGAAACTGCTCATTTCAACTCTTCATTTCTCTAAATAAGTGGGTTTTTTTCTTTAACAGCCATCTCTTTTTATAAGAATGCCATGGCTCTCGAAAGATCCCATTGTTTATTTGGTATGAATTTTTATTCAATCTTCAAGAATGCACCTCACATTAATATGAGCCAAAATAGTATTAATGAATTCAGTAACTAGTTTAAGGCCTAGTTTCTGATCATCCTACTTAGGAAAATGAATATATTTTAATTTTAGAATTTTATAACATATCAATATTAACATGAAAAGAGCTCATCATGAATAATGCTCATTTTATACAGGCCAAGGGAATTGTGCCTAATGTTCTAAAATACTCTTGAGGATTATAAAAGTGTGCAGCATGGAAAAGGCAGCCATGAGAATCCCCAATTATGAAATAGATACGGTATTCCAACAATTATTTTTCAAAGATAAATTACATATAAATTTTTACTCTAGATAGTTATCTTCAATGTGGTCATTGCTGTGTAGTAGTAAATGAGCCTGTAAAATTGAATTCATTAGACTTCAACTAGTTCTATTAAACATCTAAAACATCCTTAATTTGAGTACTTTAATGTCATCTTTGAAATTTTACCTATGTAGGATCTATAATTTGTTAGTGACTAAAAATTAAATTATAACAACCTTTAGTTTTTTTAAGTTTCATACTTCTTAATTTCAATTGAAACAACAAAATCTAGTCTGGGAAACTCCAACTGGTTTACAAAGAAAATTAACATGCTTTTTATTTCATGAGGCTCTGGAACTGTTAAGATTAGCGTAAAATACTGATATTCACAATCCCGAGTGGAATAGAAGGGGGGCAGGATGGAATGATGACGGCAAATCACTGGACAATGGGACAGTCTCCAGAAAGGCTTTGAGAAATACTATTAGATCTTCAGATCTGCCAGCTGGGAATTCCAGGTTCATTGGGTATTATGGCAGCTGAAATTCAAGCCTTGGGTGATCTCTACCTTTGCTTTTCAAGTTTGTACCACACCTGCTTCACAAGGATTTAGGACAATTTTTGAATTAAAACATCTACCTAATTAACATTTTAACCTAGTGATCACATGGAGACTGGGTATATTTTATTATTACCATTGAATTCTCCATTTTATATTAAATTTGCTATAAATTCATTACCCAAAAAAATCTTACCTTGAAAGCATTGGTTATAATAAAAAGGATAAGAAAATAAGAAAAAAGGGCAAAAATAGGCTAAAAATCAAACTAGAGTCTAATTTATACTTATAATGAGGTAGTTCTAAGGAGGTAAGTCTTGACCTAAATAATTTATGATTCCTTTGAATCATGTGGAATAAATATATCTTAAATTTCTCCATTCCATTCAGACAGATCACAGGTGAGAGAGTAAACAAGGAACAGTTTCAGGGCCCTAAATAAGCCACAGGAAGAATGATATACTATTCAGTTTATTTTATTATTCTTCTCCGTGTTTATGTCATCTTCTTTTACTTTCTCTGCTTGAGTTTTATATTACATATTATATACACATATGTGCTGACACAATGATAATGACAAGACCGGGAAAGGAAAAGATTACATTAATTTATCTTGCAATATGACTTTTCCAATTATACAATATTACAAGGTTATATTAGCTCACCAAAGAGTATAAATAAGGTTATATTTACCTCAGTACCATACCTGACAACCAAACCTAGGTTCCAAAGTAACTCTTTTTTTTTTCAATAAATTGAATATCCTAGAGTTACAAGCATTCAGGTAAGGCCGAAAACTTCTCTTTTAAAAATATCTTTGACACTTTTCATAAAAGTAGTTCTTTGTCTGTGGCTTGCTTTTAGGACTTCCACAAATCCCTTGAATAATCAAGAACTTGGCTTTACATGACTATATATGTGGTATTCTATGAAAAATCCAGAAGCCTGTTAATGAGAATTGCCAAAAAAGTAAAATTAAAATATCTCAAGATTACTTTTGTCAAAGATTAAAGTTATCTATTGAAGTATATTTACATGTAGTCACAGTAATGGATTGCAGGAATAAAAGAATTCCACTATAGGACATTCCCCCTCTCTCCAGAGTCATGGTATACCAGAAATACCAATCTCCTCAGGCTACCAATATAATTTAATACATGAAAAGTATCCATACTATTTACTTGTTACTGATTAGGAAATTCCCAAATAGTAAGTTTCTCACCAAAGCAAACCCTGAAGCACTAATAGTTAAGCTATTTCATTATGGGGGGAAAAAAATCATCATTTAGAAATAAGAGTACCAGCTAGTAACACATTATGTACAAGTCACTCCAGCAGTGTATTTCAATCACTTCAGTATTTTTAGCCTCCAAAAAAAAAAAATGTCAGAAATGAGGCATGAAAAGCTATTAACTGAATCATTCACACATTGAATAGATGTTGTTGTCAATTTGTTCTTTCGATGGAAATAATGAACAGCTGATTTATTTATAACTGGTAATTACGATAATACACCTTCATTTTCCACCCTTTACAGTATATTATAGATATGTTATAACTGTCTTATTTCATGCCTGATCTAAAATCATATGCTTCCATAAAGTTTCTTCTTTCCAGGCTTTTCCTTAACTTTAACATTCCTTTGGCTTTGAGAATAATTAAAATGTTTTTCCTGATTTAATTCCCTTGTCTCGTTTCCCCTTTCAGTTTTCTGTCTTTTCCTCTGGTGGAATTTATCCATACTTTTAATGTATTAATAGGTAACTGGAGGCTGAAACATGGATTTTACGTGGGTGCGGAATACATTTACATAATCACTATGAAGTGAATCTTATCAGCACTTATTTAGTCAAGTTTACTTTGTTTTCTTTCTGAAATAGAGGTAAAAGATAAACAGAACAGGTAAAGAAATATAGAGGCTGATTTATACTTTAGAGAGAAGGAATTCTTGGTCTTAAGAATCAAGACAAGAAGACCATTCATGTTTCAATTTTTTTATTAATAAATTTTAGAGCCAAGAAGAACATTTCACTTGAACTTTTGAATTTTAACTTTGTAACCACTTTTGTCTTTTCTAGACAGTCAACAATTTTTATATTTTGCTGCAGAATATTGTATATATACACTGTATTCTGCCCTCAATTTGCACTATAGGTCCATAAAAAAAAAAGCCCTTGAGGATTTGCTTCGACATTCAGTCAAAACTATTGTTGAGAAATATATCCATCACATTATGGGATACCATTTTTAAAAGAACATGTGAGTAATGTATTTCAGAACTAGGTCCTGGAAAAAACCTCCTTGGAAAATGGTTATGCTTTACCTCCAATGAATACCACAGCCCTCTCACACGTCCTATCTTTATACCTTTGCTCAGAAATCCAGAACTGGGTTACACTCAGTAACATTGTAACCACGGTAACTTTCCTGTTGAGTGTCCTGGCGTTCTCCTTTTATATATTTTTTATTTCCTCTTTCTAATCCTATTTTCTAAATCTTATTTTATATGTCTTTAGTAATAAGCAGTCTGAAATTATTTGAGAAGAAAAAAGTATAAATAAGGAAATAAACTAGAGATACCATTTTTAAAAAGCATTTTTGATTCTTACTGCAATGGTGGCATTATCTGAACTTTGGGATGCTAATTTTTCTCTTTCTAGCATCATGCCCACTTCTAATTATCCCATCACTGATTCATCTTTAAATTTTCAATTCCTTAATTTTCAATTTTTATAAGCTGTGGGGTGGGGGGAAGAACCACAGATATACCCAGACAGCATACTATCATTCTCATATTCTGTTCTTCAGATATAAAGATCACTAAGCAAAGCAGGACATACATTTCAAGATGTTTTGCCATTAGTGGAAACAAATTCTCAGGTGCTGGATTACAGTTCCACAAAGTTTATTTTCAAGAGAGCTAGCTAGGGTTAAAAATGACATTCTCAACAATTTTTTAAAATTATTTTCTCTATGTAAGCTAAAAGTCTACAGGTTGTCATTAAGTGGCTCACATTTGTTTTCTAATCTTAAAATTTACCTTGTTTTATTAACAGAGTTAGCCAAATTCTACCCTGTGGATAATTAACCAGGATAACCAAATCCATTCATTCCTTCACCTTCCTTAGTAGCCTAAACCCCTCTTTCTGTGCTACCCATCCACCCCACCAATCCCATCCCCAAACTAGAATACACAATATTTTTTCAAGTACATCCAAGTTTATCCATATAAAAATATCCTTAACATGATTTCATGATACTATTTAAAGTATTGCCTTCTACTTACATTCATAGAACCAGAATTAATAAGTGAGTTGAATTCTACAACTTAAAATGTAGGTTTTATGGGCTGTATTAATTAACTAGGAAATAAATATAAACAAAATCCCTCAAATGGAGATTTAAAATGAATGTATTTTTCAATTTTTATCCAGAATTTTATCATGAGTAACTTCAGTTATAGTCTATAAAAAATCCATGTAAAAGAAAAATATAATAATATCTCATCCATAACAATACATGAACTCATTCACATGTATCATTTTGTGTGTATTGCTATGGTTAGACTTCAATCCAACTGCCAGATGTACGAAGCATGCAATAAAGAAAAATTTAAAATATAACAGTTCTCACTTGGCATTCAAATCCAATCATTAGTTGAACATCATAGTATCCCATCACTCCTTAAAATCAGAAAAAAAATATAGGCAAGAAAACGAAAATTATAAAAGTGTATATCAAAATACTGAATTCTGTTCCCAATTGTTATATAATTCCTATTTCATAAACATTTTTTGAAAATTAAAGAATGAATTGGTATCAATGTACTATATATATATATATGCATATATAAAATCAATATATTTCACAAGTTGAAATTTAGGAATATAAGGCCTCTACATTCATTTTTTTAATTCTACTTAGACAAGGTTCTAAATTATATTTCAATTCTGTTCAAAGAATATTACCTTTGTAAAAACAGAGATGTCATTTTTAATAAATAGAGTAAAATTGATTTACAAACCTGGGCAATATAAAAATACAAGTAAAAATCTACTTTGAGTGAATTATTAGAACTAGTTCATACAAAATATATCCATGCTGGAGTCTCTGTGGATTTTTTTCTCGTTTTTCCTGATGCCATTAACTTTTGTTATACTACAAATATGGATGCAACTATGCCTACATAACTACCAGTATGTCTATAAAATTGAGTAAGAAGTTTTAATCAATGGTTCTTAATTTTTTTTCTAATACTAAATTCTTAAAGATGTAACACACCTTATCAATAAATCACCCCAGTGATAGTTCTCAAAGGTGTGTGAGTGTGTGAATGTGTACGGGAGTATGTGGAGGCGGGTGTCATGGAGAGGATACCACCTTCTATGCTTTTTCTCTGCTAAGAATCAGCCCTAAGAGTGTAATTCAATTACCTCCTTTTAAAAAAATCTCAGATCTTGGTTTGAGTCTGAAGCATTAGTTATGTGGCGTCTAATGCAGCTTTGGGTCAAGCCTGATCAAGGAGACCCCAGAGAAAGATCTGAGTGTGGGAAAATTTAAATTTGGATATCCCAGAAATGGAATTATATATCTAAGAAGCCTATAATAGCCTGTCTTGGAGTATCCTCCTTGAGTCAGTTCAGAACCTCCACAGTACTTTCACAAGCCCAGGCAATATCCCTTTAGCCACTGTGGGCCCCGTGCACTATAGACTCCATCTCTGATCCAATATTTGACTAATTTCAAGATTAGGTCAACACCAACTGTCTATGACCTCACCCAAAGGCCTCTTGGAAGCAACTAATCTAACAACAGTGCACACAAGACAATCATGATCACCCAGGTGATCATTAAAATGACCATGAGGAAAATAAAAAAGAGAGAGACAGATTTGTAAGTATGCTGTAGATGTTACTTTTTTCAATAACAGATTTACACCTATACTTTTATAGGATTCTATGACAGGAAACAGTTAATGGAGGGTTGGGGAGAGAAAATCTCGGGTCTTCAGATCCTAGAAGCAGAAAGGGATTCTCTTTTAAGTTAGAGTTGCTCTTTAGTTGTTTTGTAATAACATTTCATCTGATACTTCCTAAGTCAAAATAGTCAAATAAACAACTATAGAGAAATGTAGCAATTTAATCCTTTCTGCTTACTCATTAATATTATTTCTTTAAACTATATTTCTACTCAGTATTCATGTGCTTTATAGATATTTGACAAAAATTTTAAATAGTTATGTTTTTCTTTCTTTTTTTTTCTTTTTCCCTAGCATGTTAAAGAACAATGAGCCAAATCCAATTAAATGAGTCAACTATTCCCTAGGTATAACTCCTGGGGTCATATCAATTGCATTTGCGGCAGTGGTATAATAATTTACTACAAATGTCTTAAATTGCAGCATTTGAACATGTGCCAGGAAATAATACTTTTCCCCAAAGCAGATGAATCATGAATCTGAAATACATAATGCACCTCAAAGGTGTTTAAAATTCTTCTAAAGGAGTGACTTACTCACATGCTAGAACATTGACCATTTGATTTGAGTTGTGACCTTCCAATAGCAACGAAGAACATTTCAATGTTTTTGAAATGTTACTATTAGAAATAAATTAAAAAATATTTCAAATAGGCAAACATAGAAGCTTCTCTGGTAATGCTTCCCTTGGGAGGAAGAGAGGCTGGGAACCAACATCAATGATGATCTTGGCTTGTCTTCCCTAAGAATTTTTGTAGAGGGGCCCTTCTCATATGTAGACTTTTCCCTGTACTCCCCAAAATAGCTCAAATATCTATGAGAGAATTTGGTTGAACTTGGGAGTCTGAGAGCAAATGACAGTAGAAAAAAGTCTATATAAAGGAAACAAACAGGCAGTATCATAGAACAACTCAGTATTATTTAGAACAACTAGTTGAAATAAATCTGAGGATCTTAAAGCCTAACTATCTGGAAGTCAGTTTCAAAAAATCAATATATCTAGAATATGCTTTACTATCTTATCTATGTGACATATAGATTCAGAGATAATGTAAAAACTAAAAATGCTATAAGAAGCCATTATTTAAGGTATGTATTTACACATGAATGTATATACATACATATATGTGTATGTATGTATATTTGAGGCTGCTAGATAAACAGTGTGCTTCTAGATTTATTCATGTATCCAATAATACTTATTGAGAACTTACTATATTCGAGACATTGTTAGAGATTAAAAGAAAAATAAATTAAATGTAGATGATAATCTAAAAGAAGCTTAATGGGACTCATCTCAAAATTCAGAACAAATGAGACAGAAAACTTTAATTACCAAGTAGTAAGAAACAGTGATGATGAAAACCTAAGCCAGGCTGCAGTGGATTGAACAATAGAGTAAAAGATAGAGCCTGGGTCTTATCAGTTTGACCTTCATCAACGTCAATTCATTTCTTTGGGCTTCTGCTTCTTTATCTGAAAAATAAGGTAAATTTAAACATGTGATCTTCAGAGTCCTTTCTGGCTCCAACAGTAGAAAAAACTATACTCCATAAGCTTGATTTAAACCAGAAGGTGCAGACTTCATTCTTCACTTGCAATGGCTTCACTGATGAATAGCAATGTCAACTAACATGAATTCCATCTCCTTTTTCCTTCCCTGTTCCAGTTTGATGGAGGTACCAGCTAGCAATAAAATACCATTGAGGAGTTAGTACTCACAAAAATAATTGTATCTAAAACCACAATACTGTGATTATAGAACTGTTGTTTCCACACCCTAACATATTGAAAATAGTTAATGAGGACAAACAATGAAAAGCGGCGTGGGCAAACAAATAGAACTTCAGAAAACAACTGGGAGACAAAAGTGTATAACTATTTTTTTGAACTTTTTTTTTAATGAAGGCCTACTGGTTATTTCATTCAGAATTTTTTTAATGTGCAAATTCAATTATGAAGCCATGGCAACCAAAAGATAAAAGGTAAAGTTTTATCATTAATTTGAAATGTCTTGTTTTGAAAAAAGTTTGGTAGTAAAATCAAGGTTAAATGAAATATCATGAAGCTGTGCAATTAGGTTCATAATGAGGTGCCTCAGGCATCAGTGCTAGAACAGGTGTTCAATATATTTATTAATGACTAAGAAGAGTTCTGAATAATATAGAAGCACATTCAGATGACTTCAAAGATATTTATAGCAATCAAAACGGGAGAGTGATTTTCTTGACCCATTCAAGAGCAATTATTTAACATATTGCAGCAAATAATCAACAAGAGCAAATTAATGTGAAGTAGGTAGAATTGTCCAAGTTTTCTTAATACGCTAGCAGCCACTAAAATAGTCATTGCCTTTCAGGCAAGAGTGGGCATATCTAAGAAGACACCTATCCAGCAAACAGTTCTTCATGAAAAAAAAGGATACTCAAAAAAGGTTGGAATAAAGAATAATGCAGGAGAATAATTATGTAAATCAATAAATATTGCTGAAAATGTTTATACACCAGACACTTGCTCTATTGAATGACACTGTTGGGGAAGGGTGCGGTTCCCCAACCATACGTTAGGATTATCTGGTGTCTTATCTGGTGATTTTCTAAACAGTTTCCCATTACTATACACTCCTCTCCAATATCCATTCACTGGAGTTCCCAGATGCCTCTCAGGTAGGAATAAAACTCACAAGGGCATCCTCTTCTCACCTCTGCTTTGCTCTATTCTAAAGGATTTCACTGATGTTAGCTTTATGTGTTAATCTTCCCAAATTGAAGATTTCAAGGCTTTAGAAAAATTAAAAGTAATTAATTTTCACAAGAAAGATAACAGCACTATTCAATAGTAGCATGAATTACATCTTCCCCTCAC